>JAAGNO010001261.1:0-63489 GCA_033439905.1 Ceryle rudis
CCTTTCCTTTCCTTTCCTTTCCTTTCCTTTCCTTTCCTTTCCTTTCCTTTCCTTTCCTTTCCCCTTTCCTTTCCTTTTCTTTTTTCTTTTCTTATTTCATTTCTCTTTTCTTCTCTTTTCTAGTGTGAGACAGAGACACACAAGGACAGGGGGAGGAGCAACAAGGATGTATGAAAAAAGAGGAGTGATTTTCCCAAGCTGATTTCTCTTCCTGGGTGACCCAGTCTCCCTGGGAATGCTGCCCATGTGATCTGCACCAACTGGATCAGCAACCGTGCAAGAATGAAGAGCTTCCACAGCATCATTAAAATAAGTGGCAAAGGGGGTGAAAGACAGCAAAGCACAAGTTTAATAATCTCACTGAAACCCTCCTGCAGACAAGGGAAAAGTGTCTTTTCCTGCAGCAGCAAATGTTGGAGCATGTAGTAAATGAAACAAATTTCAGTGCAGTGCCTGCTGGATCCCTACAGCAGCAGAGTTAGTCAACCAGAGAGAAAAATGTTTTGTGTGCTGATGAAGGCACTTCCTCAGAGCCACTGAGACCCACTCCAGAGCAGAAGGCGCTCTCAGAATCTACTAATACTGATATTTAGGATCCCAGCTCAGAGTTAAACCCCAGCCTATGCACACTTCCACGCCGTGCTGCGTGTGGAAGTGTGTCTTGAAACAATTTTCCAACCAGTTATGGGGGTGGGGGGCTGAAAACACTGCCCACTTTCCACACCGTGAAAAACATCTTCCACCCACACACATATGGATGTAAAAAGAAAAGGATGGGATAAGATAATATTTCCACATTCCAGGAGCATCAGCCACGCACACACATACCTCATACAGGTGTTTCATAGAGCGCAGTGTCATCATCCACTATATTAGTGGTCTCTCACTACAAATGTCTATCGTCAGCGAGGTATTTCCCAGGAAGACCATGAGTGATCAAGGAGTTATTAGTGAGAGAAAGAAGATGGATTGGTTCTGATGTGAATACATTTGTTCCTTCTTTTTATTGCCCAGATGTCATCATTAGATACTCAATTTCCTGTGTCCACCCAAAGGTCTACAAAAGTTCTCTACTGCTTCTATGAACGGTTTAATCTTTAGAATGCATTTTGCTAGTAATTACAATCAGATGATAAATACACATTCACATTTTTATATAGCTTATTTCAGGTCTGAATAGGTATCCATATAACACAGGACATTTTTGGGTTTAGCTCGGCTTTGGTTTGCAACTTTTTAGTATTCCTTGTTTAACTCTTGGAGAGGAATATGAAGTCAAAATCTAGTGAACTTGTACAGCTCAGCTGAAACTGGGTACTCAAAGCAGCTGAAGACCAAGCCCATCCTAAAAACAGTTGTTGCAGTATCTTGGCATTTCTGGGACTAGTCTCTGATTAAACATAAGAAAAAAAGACAGTATCTTTTCCTTAAAGACAGTATTCTGTGATTCGCACAGGCACCCTAGCTTCAGATTTTGTTCTAAGCTTGTAAATATTTTTCCTTAACAACTGAGAACAAGAGCAGAATTTTTAAAAGGTAGGAAATGTCAGTATTTGGTTTTGATGAGAAAGAAGTGTCTTTCTCTTGCTTTTAAAAGACTGTCTTTCCCCACAGAACAGTTCTTCCAGGAAACCGGAGGAGCACCCGAGTGCCAAGGCAGGTAAGTGCAGCCACCCAAAGCACTGCTCTGGACACTTCCAACCACAGCCCTGTGTTCCTCAGACAGTTACTTCCCGAGGCTGTGGGAATGAACTTGGGTGCGGCGTCACCCAAGGTTCTATCCTCTGCCAGAAACAGTGCTACATGTCAGTCTAGTCTGGGTCATGGCTTGTTCTATAGAGCCTTCTGGTGAACATGCACAGAAGTAGCTGCGAGGCTTAGGCCTCGATCAGATTAACTCCCGATCTGGCACTGGAAACCAAAACCAACAGTTCACAGCTCCTGGTGATTGATTTCCCTCTGCCGTGGGAGATAGGGGCTCCATTTCCTTTATGTTCTGCTACTTGCAAACACAAGCTGCAGCTCCACAAGACAAGAGATGCTAAAACCCTTCTAAATTAAAAACGGACTTCTTCACCATCTGCTAAGGCCAGAGCTAGTGCCCCCCAGGCATTTGTAAACCCCATAATTCTAAGCCTGCAGGCAGCACCAAGGGGTCTGGCATACTGGACCACTCTCTAAATACCATCTTGCGTTACAGAAAGTCATAATCTTGTTCAGTGATTCTTTCCCAAAACTTGGGAGTGCCAATTTCACACTGTCCTGAAGTAAACTCTGGATTATGTACAATAATATGTAGACCTCCTCTGAGACAGGCTGAACAGGACTGAACCACAAATGTCACACAGGTCTGATGAACCTCCTTCTTTTTCTGAAGATTAAAAAAAACATTAATAAAGAAACCCACACATTTTCTGCTCAAAAGAGAAGTCAGTACCCTAAATAGAGAGTGTGTGCGAATGGAAAGCTCCTTACCCCTGGTTGATGGGAACTGAGGCCCAGGGAGGTTCAGTTCACACTCTCCCACCACGGTCCAGGAAAGCTGTTTCCTGCCTGTGGGCTCATATACTTTTGTTCTCCCTATTATCCAGGTAAAAAGGAAGCTACAAATGCAGCTGGCTGGCTGCTTCACCAAACTTGAAATCAATTGACTTCTGGGGAGGTCTCAAATGTTTTCTTTCCTTATAAATTATCTTTATTAGCTATGTAAATAGAAGCCTAATGAGATACTAATCAGTTGTTAAGATTTCAATCTCAAATAATGAAAACAGTTTTGCAGTAATGCTTGGATTTGGTTTTGCCTGTGTGAAAGCCGGAGCCATCGACCTGTAAATAACACAGGGCTTCTGCACTTGCCCCTGTTCCTGCTGTGTACTGCACACACACCTCTCAGGCGTTTTAGATAGTGGAGTTGACGAGGTTTTGATCAATACCTGCAGCCTTATCTTCAAGGTGGGGTGCCTGCTCCTGAAGTATATAAAGTATATACACCCTTAGATGAGGTCATTTGCCCACGCTTCTCAGGCTTCAGGAAGCTTTCCTTCCTTACAGCCACTTTATTAGAACTGAATGAGTACTGAGCACAAGGTGTTTGTGGTTTGCATAAAGGAGGATTTCATAGAATCATAGAATGGTTTGCGTTGGAAGCAACCTTCCAAAGTTATCTAGTCCAACCCCCCTGCAGTGAGGAGGAACATCTGCAACTAGAGCAGAGGGCTCAGAGCCCCATCCAAACTGACCTGGAACGCTTCCAAGGATGGGGCCTCTGCCACTTCTCTGGGCAACCTGGTCATCATAAAAAAATGTCTTCCTTCTCTAGTCTAAACCTCCCCTCTTTTAGTTTAAAACCATCACTCCTTGTCCTATTGCAACAGCCCCTGCTAAAAAGACTGTCCCCATTTTTCCTATAGGCCCTATTTAAGTACCGAAAGGGCACAATAAGGTCTCCGTGCAGCCTTCTCTTCTTCAGGCAGAACAACTCCAACTCTCTCAGCCTGTCCTCATCAGAGGAGGTGTTCCAGCCCTCTGATCATTTTTGTGGCCCTAAATTTTTCACAGTACCAACACAAGCAAAATTAGTGAACTAAGAGATCCCCAGCAGGAGCTGACATCGGTGTCTACCTAACTAAAATGAAGTATCAATAACCTAGCTCACACTTGATGAAAGAGCCATTCTGAATTATTTACTGGATGTCATACTTCAGGTTTTAATTTCAATATATTGTGAGATGTGCAATAAATTATTTAGAAGCATGACAAATTAAAATGAAGTTTCAAATCCCCTTGCATTTTCTACTCTTAGGTCAACAGTCCAGTTTGCAATCATTTGCTAATCTATTTTTACGAATGGTTTTTCAGCTAGAGAGGCATAGGGGCATACAAGTTTTCCATTGCAGCAAATCTTACCCAGCTTGAATCATTTAACAGCCCACCCTCGAGATACCCTAATGAAATAAAGCTTAGGCAAAAGGGTCAAATGCACCTGCAGCAGGTTAGTCCAGGGGCCTGTGGTTTGTTTATTCCAGCTTTATCCAGGAGCACGCAGTGGTGTGAAGGCTCCATTCCTCTCCCTTAAATCATTTTTGTGGGTTTCACAAAAAATAGCTTCTTAGAAGGAAATTTTTTTTTACTTCTAACTTTTTCTCTTCTCTTTTTCACCATCAGTTTTGTGGGAAGATCGAGGAAATACAGCTGGGAAATATAGCTGGTATTTTAACACTTCAGGTACCTGTTTCTTTGTACTGAGACAACAGGGAAGAATGTTATCAACTTCTACTCTGAACAGTCATAGGTTCAATAAAGGAGTTGTGGTTTTGTCTTGCAACTTGTTTTTAGACTAGTCTTGCAAAGTTCTTCATGTCCACTTGTCAAGATATACTTTCCATCCTCTTCTTGGCGGAGTAAGGAAATAGATGTCAGTATTCCTCCCTGCAACCTCCTTGAAGACGTATCTTTAGACATAAGCCCAGATGACAGCGACTCAAGCTTTGCTCCTCAATGGGTGACACCTCTGCAGCATTACAATCTTCCAAGCATCGGAATATGCAATATTCAGTCTTGCGAGACTGGTAAGTTTAAGATCCAATATTTCTTGACTCATCAGAGCTCACAATGGAAAGCTTTGTACTGTGTGAGGGGAGAAATTCCAAGTTTCTGTCCATGAAAGAGGCTAAGTTCTTTAAAAATCATGACATGTTTATGCAGAGTAAAACAATTTTAGGTCAATTTAGGACATTCCATCCCTCTAAAATCTGTGCTGCTGCATTTGTGTCTAGATGATAGGAAATCTGTATGTTATAACAAGATTATTTTACAATACCCTATTTATAAAACAAAATTCTTCAAAGCCTTTGACACGTACCCGATGCGTTATACAATGATCTGCAAACAAAACCTTGTTTGCAGTTTTGTTTATAACTGACTTGCAGCTTGTCTGTTCAGAAATCATGGGACTGCCCTAAAGGTATGATGAGGAAAACTGTTCCCAGTTGAAAGGGACTCTGTGGAAGCAAAGTGTTTCTATGGAATGATGGTTCAAGGAGCCTCAAAATGTTTCCTTTGAAATATCCTGCATTTTAATCACTTTTGCCCTCTCAAAGGCCAAGCAAGATCTTAGAAAGAGCCATATTGCTGACGTACCTGGAAGCAGTAGATGATGCGACCCTGAAGTGGGCATTCTCTGCCTTGTGCCCCAGCAGGGAAATAGCAGAAGGTCCCTGCAGCTCCATGGTGTGCTGGGATCAGCAGAGAGCTCCCATCACACAGCCCACAGCACAGCCACTCAAATACCAGTGGCAAAACCAGCAAAAGGCTGTCAAGTTGCTGTGCAGGGAAGGAGCAAAGAGCAAAAGGGCATTTGGGGGCCAGGACTACGTTAACTTTTCCCTCAGAGGCAGAAAGGCATCAAAGTACAGCCTCAGCAGAATTGCTACAGAAGGGAAACTGAGCAGCTGCCACATCCAAGTGCTGCTGCTTTACCTGAAGTTAAAAAAGGGGGGAAGTGGGGTTTTTTTTTTGTTTCTTGAGAATCAGAAACCCTGGATTTATGCCAGCCTTAGGAGAACCCTCTACATAGACCCTGATGTACAGATAATGTATCTCTATGGATACCTTATCTCTGAGAACTCTCCAGCTGAAAAACCTTGGCCAAAAAGGTGCCAAATCCATTTTAATATTGGTCCCCAAGGTAAGACAGAGATTGGTTTGTTTCTTCCTTAGCAAAAGTAAGGCTGCAGCAAAGGGAAGTATGAGATGACTGGACTTCTAGTTCAGGGAAATACCCCATCAGACTGGGACCCAGTTACGTCCTGAGTCTAAAACAGGTTTGCATTTACGACCGTGGGCAAATCTTACCTTGCAATGTGCCTCAGTTTCTACACCTGACACACTAAGTTAAATAGCTACCAGGCATTGCATAACCCAACGTATATATTTTAGGATGTGCTGACATGTCATATTGCCTGAGCACTTGGTCAGAAAAAATAACAAACACTATTGATATTACAATAATGCTAGAAAATTATAGATGTCTGCAATTACATTAAATTAAAACCCACTGCGGTCCACAACAGTCAGATGGGATTGCATGAAGCAGGAACGGTATTATAATCAAGCTGTTTCAGCTTAAATATTTGAGGTTTGGGGCATCTGGATTTAAAAATGAAAAGCTCAAATTTATAGAGACCTCGGGTAGTTCAGTGGAAACAAACCTTACTTTTCACAAAAAAATAGTTTCAATAACAGGTTTTCCCAGTTCAGCCGTGTTGGACTACAGCACAGTTTGTCAGACTTCTCTCCCTGCTACTTCTGGTGTTACTTTTGAGGACCGTTTCGATTTTGAATGTGTTTCCTTCCCAAATTAATTCTTTAGATTACTTTTTTTTTTTTTTTTTTTTTTTTTTTTTTTTTTAATTAATCAAAGCTAGGATTGCACCATGAACCAACTGTGTTGGCTGAAGCACTTTACATGCAAGAAATAAAGACAGCAGCATATTTCTGAAGTTACTGCTCAGAGCTTAATTAAAACCAGGGGGTTTTCACCCTGGTATTAATACTTCCCTCTTGAATTGAATGGGACTTGACCTCGTCACAATAAGAACGGGGCAAATGCATGAAAACAATGTTATGACATCAAAGCCAAAACAAAGGAATGTCATCGCATGTGTCAGAGCAGGAGACAATGGGGTCCTCTTACAGTAGCAAAGTAACGTCAGTGTGACTCCTGAGAAACCTTCTCAGTCTCTCTATGGAAATGGAGTGCAATGGGAGAACCTGGCAGATGGGAATTTCTTTCAACGCCAGAAGATGTGGATGTGGTCCCTAGCTGAAGTAAAGAGGCTCGACTGACTTTAATGGAGCTGGACAGACTCACATCTGCTGGAGATCTGCTCCACTGCAACCAAACTGAGGAAAGGATGTATAAATTAAAATACCACCTCACTGAAGGGCATATAAATTAATCATCAGCGCGCTCAGGCATTGCTCCCCATCCCTCATCGTGTAAATAAGGCCACATAATTTTCATTTGCGGGTAAGAGCTCTCAGTTCCTCGTGCCCCTCTCCGGTACGATAACCCCCACTTAGGGCTGGTTACTTTTCCACCCGACACTCAGCTGGAAGAGCCACACTGTGAAATCCCTGTTCCCAGCCTCACACAGGGGGAGTTCCCCCGTGCCCCCTACCCTCCCCTCCACAACTTAACAGTACAGCCTTAGAAAGGGGATTTTCCAGTATAAACAGAGCTAAGCCAAACTCTTCTCCTGGCCTCTCCGTGCCCCAGCCCATATTTGCCCCACATAAAATTACCTGTGGATTTCACCTAGAAGACAGAGGATTTCACTTATAACCCCAAATAGGCAGGCTCTGACGTAATGGCAGTCTGAGGAATATAGGTCAGGGAGGTGGCCTGGCCACTGGAAATGAATTTCTGAAGCAGAATGAGCAACCTTGTTAGAGGGGAAGATAGTAATCAGCAGTGGTCCTTGGATCTAAACATTTCACCTCCAGCACTCTTGCAGCTACAGCCCTCATCTGTTTCACTTTCCTATTTTAAGTTCCTGACTCACATCCTAAATATTGACTTCTATTTTTCTATTAGCACTGGATTTTCAGCCTCCATATTGACTTTGACTGTACCTATGGTTGATACTAAGCCTCTCAGGTCAACAAACTTTTATAGCTGTTAGCTGCTTAAACCACATTGGGCAGGAACTGGCACTATAGAGCAGTAGCTAGAAGCAATATTATTGGGAATTATAAATTATTCCTCTGCCTGAACTTTTCCTCTTATTCACATAGCTACATTCATTTTTAAACATGTGGCAAATGAATCGCACAGGGAGGACAATTGGGAGTCTGTGATTCTGGGAGCACCCGCCACCACTAGCAGGGATGGATTCTCCTCTGGGAACAGTGGAGTAATGCAGAAGAAGTTAGAGCGGGGGTACAACAGAGTAATCCGGGCTGGTAATACCTGTGAGGACAGACGACACTCAGTCAGAGGTTCAGAAGCCCCAGATCCATCTTAGTTGTACACAGAGACTCTTAATTGTCTCCTTGGGCTAACACTTTAGTAGGACGTGTAACTGAGCTGTTGCATCCAAACATCAGAGAGACCTGGCCATCCATCATTTGTAAAACACTTAGTGTATGTAAGAAACAATAACAATATTAAAAGAACATCATGGCAGTGACAAAGCAAAGCCTAAGAAGTGAGGAAACAGAGTGATTAAGATTAACTTACGCCTCACAGTATAGTGTTTTTCTGCAGACCACATACTATTTTTTGGAATGGGACCCATGCTCAGGAGCGGGCACATGGAAGGTCCAGCTAGCCACAAGCTATGTCAGGTATTTTACTGACATAGGATGACTGCAGCATTTAGATGCGAGAGGAACTGTGTATAGCTGCATCCCCTTTGGATGCTGCTGACCCTGGGGATTTGCCCAGCCCATGTCCCTGCACAAGGAGCTCACAGAAATGGCTCACGTCCTGCTCATCCCCCCGCTACCACTCAACCTCACAGACAGCCAAAATGTGACCTGGATTTATCTTAAACTTTAAATCCATGCCATGTTCAGTTTAATGCTTTCTAAAAAGTGGTTATCACAGAGGAAATGGTCATTGGGATGATAAGCTATGAATGACTTATTCATGCAGTATTTTCAGTCCTTCATCAATCTACTAGATCTTGTACTAATGTTCCAGTCATTCACATACTGATTAATTTTTCATATGTTACCAGGCTTTTTTTTTTGAGCAAAGACTGCCAAACAAATGCAAACTGGCCATTTAGTAAGCTGTTTCTTTCCTTTTTTTTTGCTTTTCTTACCCCTTACCTTGAGCGCAAGCCCGTGGAAGGAAGGAAGGCTCTGTCAGAGAACTTGTACGATAATTGTGATTTATTATTAATTGCTGGCACAGAAGTCCCTGCAGGTCACAGGACCCTGTCTGTGCTAGGCAACGTATTGATGCCGTGCTGGCAATCTATTGACTAGGAAGAGGGTGTCCTTTTCCCAGACCTTTTAACTAGGCAAAGGTAGTTTCCGCCCTCCTGTGCAAGGGGAAGGGCAATAAAGGCGCTGGCTGATCAAGTGCACGGGGGGCCGTGCTGCAACAGAAACTGTGCCAGTGTCTGGAGCTGTACCCAGATCTATGCAGCACCGCAGTGCCTCTCCTTCCCCCCGACAACACGTTCCCATTCCTCCCAGCTCTCAGTGCAAGCCTGAGAAACAACCCTTTCCCTTGCCTAAAGTCTGCAGAATTACAGTTTTCAAGGATTTACCACTTAAATGGCAAAATTCTGGCCCACAATTATGCTGTGTTCTCTCTGCCAAAGCACATACATGGGTTGTAATCAGAGAGCGTTTTTTTCCCATCCTCCCTCCAGCTTTGCCATGAGGTGGAAGAAACTGTGATGGGCTGAGCTCGCTTTCCATGCTGTGCCAGGAATGACACGTGCCTCGTCCCAGAAAGCGGTAGCTCAGATCCTGGCACAGAGAAAGCATCAGGCTTGCAGCACGCAACCCATGGTCCCACTAAACCCAGTGGGCATTTTTCCACCCGCACCTTGTGTCTGGATCAGGACTATGAAGTACAGGCCACCCAGAGCAAGCAACACATTAAATAGGTTTGTGGTTTTCAGATAAAGGCTATTCTTCACCATCTCCTTGATAGAAAGGCGGTTTTGGCTTTTGATGACAACTAGATGTAACCAGAAAGTAAGACTTATTCTACTCTTAACACTTCAGTTTCATTTGTAACCCCAAAAAAGGTGCCTTGAACATGGTCATGGCATATTTTGTCTCTTGAAGTAGGTATGAACACCTCTCCCAACATTTTTGTGAGAATATGCTAGTGCCAGTGGCAACACGGATCATGTGAGGATAAATGTCATAGAGGAACTGGCCAGCACCAGTGATTAGCGTACAAACTTAACCCTGTTTTGACAGAGATTTCCCTGTACAACTTGAGCCAAGTCTCTTGGGTATCTGAGAGTTCGATTTCTCATTTGTACAACAAGAAAAAGGTAATCCTGCCTTCATCAGAGCGCCTGAGGATGACTGGGCTGGGTTTTGTGAGGGACTCTGAAGCACAGCATGAATAATGAACCCTCAGATACCTAAACCAAATCCTTCTGATGGAAACATATCTAGTCCTTCCATTCCTAATTCCAGCTGTACATTACCACATCGACAAGATGGAGCAAGATAAGCCTGTTGTCTTAAACAGATCTCTACTAGCTGATCAGTTAGCATTGTGACTGTGCTAATCCAGCACGCTTGCTTCAGCACTGCCCCCTTATTCTGCAAGCGATGCAATTATCAGGCACTTTAAAAGAAACCACATACATGTACACACACATAAACCAGTGCTTGTGAACTACCTGCTGCCATCATGGTCCCAAGTGACCCAGCCCAGCTCTGCTGGGTGCCTGCTATCAGCATCACTTGTGTACTCGGAACAGTTTGTCCTTACCCTGTCACTCCACACGTGGGAGACTATCCCCTTATTACCCTCACCCAGGGCCCTGACCTCAATTATTAACTGCGTTTAGCAAGGACATTATTAAACCTGACTCTCTGCTCCCAGATGAACTATCATGTGTCTCTCTTTAACCCAGCAGGAACCTTTTTCTCACCCCATGCCCTTCTTATTACCCTTTAATGTGCCCTGAAGCCTCTGGAGCACCCCCAGATAATATCATTTCTAGAAGGAGAGTAAAAAAAAAAAAGAGTCTGTTCCTGAAGATTTTTCCTAACCAGCTCTGAAACGTATTTCCATTTCCTTTCTATTTTAATCATCCATCACTAATAACAAATTCTAAAAACCAACAGGTCTCTCCAGTTACACAAAACTGCTCAGCTGCGGATTAACGCACATTACAGTTTTTAGCAGGACTCTAATTCTTTATACCTGTGAAAACTGATCACAACTGTCTATTATGATTAAAAAGCAAGTAGATATTAATAACTAACTACTAATTAGCTTAAATTTTAATCACGGCTTTTATGACAAACAAAACGATGAGTGCCACTGAAACATAAAATGTCAGCAAATGTCTCCACTTCTGTGCTTGGCAAATGCGGTTTGCAATGTGCTGATGCCATCAGGGCACTGAAGGGCATTGGGAAATGTTTTGTGCTCCTCTCGGGCTTTGGCAAAGGAAGAGCTCTGCGCTGGGCTGCAGCTGGGGCATAACCCTGGGTGTAAGTTACAGTAGTCTTAAGGCAGCTTTACTTCCTAAGTAGAAGCAAAAGCCCAGTGGAGGCTGCTCCAGCAGCGGAACTGAGGAGACCTCAGCAGCCTCTAATCCTGTTTTCTCCTTCCTCACTCCTCTTCTGGTGGCTTTTATAGAGCGGGATCTGTCAGGGCTCACCTCCCAGTGGCAAGGGAATGCCTCTGTGTCACCCTCAAAACTCACAAGTGTGTGGGCAACCCTGGGTTAACTGGTAACCTCAGTTGGTTAGATACCTGCAGTGTATCTGCATCTCATAGCAAGGCTTTAGCCATTGCAGAACTTACTCAGCAGCCTCAGTGACTGCACAGCCAGCAACGCATCTTTCCCATCTCCTTCATTCCCAGTACCAGACACCAGACACTCTACCACTCGTCTTCGTCGCAGTACCCCAGGGCTTCACCCAACCATACCTCACGCGAGCACCATCTGCCTTGCTCCATCCACTCAGCCAGGCAATCTCACTTCCCTCCCAACACCACCTTGTGGGAGAAAAACTCCTCTGGGGCTGCGCTTCTGAAGATAACCAACCTATTTTTCCATTTCCACTACTGTCCTCTGCTACACGTTCATACGGTGCCCAGCATCTCAGGGCCCTTATCGCCTTCAGAGACCCTAGGGGCTGCTATATGGCAAAAAATACATATGAATGAACAGTTGGAGAGCACACGAACATTCATCAAACCCATCCTTTGACTTTTGGTAAGCAGCTAAAAAACACAGCAGCCATCAACTAAATCACTACGAGTGAATATTGCAAGCATGACGAATGTGTTGTGAATGAGATTGCTCCCTCCCCTCAAAATATTTGTTTTCAATACCCACGAAGTAGTATAATATCATTTAGCGAGGAAAATTCTGGCAGTCGATGCACAACCTGGCACAGCTACAAGTACTGTAGGTGTTATGATACACACACAACATGTTTTACAAATAGAAAGTGGTTTCCAGAGTTCTTTAATATATTCTAATTTCCCCCACCTCTGCCCAAAAAAGCTGCAGTTATGAAAATACTGTTGCATACTGAAATATCAAACTAGAAATCCGAAGAGAGCTGTTTTTTAAAAAAGCTCTCTTTTCAGCTATGCCTTCTTTTTTTTTTTTTTTAAGTCAGGTATGTTTATAGCAACTTAAACAGGTTGGGTTACCCACAAGAAGTAGTAATTTTTCCACCTAGCAGATTGAGGTATTCATACCCTCTTTAAACATTTCTAAATTTATTCTCCAGTATTATTCAAATAGAAATATTTGCATGTGCACCCTGAATCGGATAAAACCCTTTCAGTACTAACCCATGGGTAGAAATCACACAAATGAAGAAGATTAACAAAATGCACCTTCTCTGAATCCAAAAAGCCTTTGGAAAAAATCCTTCTAAAACTCTGTCCTGTCTCAAGTTCTTATTAATAGTATTTCTTCCTCTTACAGGAGAATCCTGCTCAAGAGCAAACCCAGTACCTACACAACACACAATGACATATACCCCTTACCTGAAGAACTCGCTGACTAATAGATGGGTGAGGAGTTATTAGCCTAATTTACAGGTGGGATACCAAAGAAAAAAGAGACAGAATGAACTGCTCAAGGCCACCTGAGATACCTGCGTCATCACCAAGAACTGAGCAGTTTTCTTGCGCACTAGTCCCACGCCTCAGTCATAACAGAGGCTTCCTTCCAAGAAATCACATCAGCCGCTTCTTGTGGATTTTCAAGGTGCAGAAAAGTGGAGTTTGAACTTTTTCAAGTCTCTGAGGTCACCAGCTTCACTCTCAGTTGAAGTGACCACACTTGCTTTCAGGAACAAAAACCCCTTGCGGAGCATTCAGGCATGAGCAATGAGTCACACCGCTGCTTGTCAACGACTGCCCCATCCAACCTCCCCGTGCACAGAAAAGCTCATCTACTCTTTGTGTGTGGGTACTTCCAAACCAGATCTTCACACAAAATCAGAGTGGAGACACCAACCTGAGTCCACACAGAGCGTGACGAGGACACATCCTGCAGCACTAACAGTAACATTAGCATCCTACACCTGAACCAAGAAGCAGAGTTGTGGGGACCTTACTTTCTCCGCGGAGTGCCACAGGACTGCAGGCACATAACAGAGCAGGTCACCACAGAATTGAGTAAGTCTTGCTGCTTTGGTCAGTGCTAACTACGCAGTGCTTATCTACACAGTGAAGTTATGGCTGAAGTTTCTGCTGGGAAACTGAAAGGCTGGGCTGATGTCTGCTGGTGACATTCAAAACCAGTGTCCTAACAGTTTCATAGGTAGTTTCATAACCCAAATGAAGATGCTTCTAGTTTGTCTCAGATGACAATCTCCAGGAAAAACACCATTCTCGGTTCATTCTCTTGGGATGGGGGATTAACAACTAGGCAATGGGTTCCCTGTAGGGAGAACAGCAAGGTGGAGGAACACTGTGGTCTACTATCAGGTTTGGCAGGCTGTGCTACCCCAACTACAGGAGGCTCTCAGGAAGCAGGACCTGGAAACTGCTGGGGTTTCTCAGGCTCCATGACCTGTTTATTCCCACAGCCTACAAAAGTACAATGTTCAATCTGATACATCTGTTCCACAAAGAGCAGCCTCTCCAATTGCAAACACCCATGCTGCCAGTATGGAACATCTCCCAGACATCTTTTTAATTGCTACGCATGAGGCAACCATGGGGCTCTGTGTAGGTTGTGATGAGGGAGAAGCTCTCATTCTGCACTGCTACTGAAGAGGGGACGAAGTGATGCTGAGAACAAGGCCAGCAGTGTGGTACCTGCACATCAGCTGCAGAACGTGACCATAAAGTCTGTCTGTAGCCTGAGGACAAAACCTGAGACAATAAATTGCTGCAAGTTACATGAATTACCTAAATAATGCTTGCTAGAAATTGCATCCCAATTCTGTCATCCGTTAGTCTGAAAGCAGCGCCACAGACAGCAGAGGAGCTAACACTGAAATAAAATATTACTCAGCAAAAGGTGGGGCTGAGTGATTGTGCCTTTAGCATTTCTTACCTGTTTGCAAATTGACTCCCATCTTTACAACTCTATTCACTGGGCCAGATCCTCAAGTGGCTAGTTCCTCTGAGGTGAACTGGATGCTGATTTAGGCTAGCTCTGAATTCATGATTTACAAGCATTTGCTTGTGGTTACTGCAGCTTCTTGTCTGTATCCAGCTTGTCTGCTAAATTCAGTAGCATTGCTTGTGGTATTTTGACCTCCTGCTGCTGCACAGGCGCCCCAAGTCACTGGGTTATGAATGGTGAGCCCAGCTTTGCAGCACCCATCAAGCCATTTGTGAAAGGCTTTTTAACTTGGCTCTTCCCCTTGAAAATTTGACCTAGGAGACATAACCCTCACCATCAGTCCAGTCTCCAGATGAGTTGAGTCCCAACCCAGCAGACCATGCGGTTAAGTCCTGAGGGACTTAAGCGTGTGCTTAAGTTCTCTGCTGGATCAGTGCCTTTACAACCAGTCCAACTGCTTTGTTAGCAGTGCTGAGCACCAGGGCTGAGCTCCAAGAGGAAATAGCAGCTTCCCTTTGAAGTCCTGCCACTGATGTTCACGTAGGTGGGACTTCAAAGAAGAGCCACCACTTCCCCTCCCAGTATCGGAGGCCCCAGTGTTGGAGAAGCAGCACTGCTGGTTTTAATTGCATTAAGAGATGCTTTAGGGCGGACGATTCAGCCCTTCTCAGAAAAAGGACAACTTAAAAAGGTTCCCACCTGCTGGCAAGAGACCCAAGGAAAGGTTAACTCGCACCCCAAAATACCCTTTAAAACAAACATCTCTGGAAAGAAACCTCTCCCCTTTCTGATAACTGTTTTCCCTTAGTACCACTGAAAACTACCTTGTGAACATCTAGTTTACTCTGGGCCCCTCACCAACTGGGATGTGGATGAAAAATGGCCAGACTCAGCTCCCACAATAGAGATCACTGGAAAAACCGCCCTAAACAACAGCTCAACTGAGCCAACATGAAGAAATAATCCCAGAGGCAACCTACATGGCAGATTCTGCTGCTGTCTGACTGTGCAGTCACACAGAGGAATGACTAACTTCTCTGTATCTCTTTTATTTGAGGGAAAAAAAAGCAGAGAAGTCCACATCCTATATGGTGTAAATGGACTCAAGTGATAGCAAAACGTGGCTCCACCTTTTCTATTTCCAGTTTTGCAGATTGTCAGTATCTGGCTTTTCTCTAAATCTTCAACCAGAAGCAAGACACGGTCAGGTGAGAGAGGAATCCGATCCTTAACACAGAAAACCCTGAGAACCGCTTCAGTCCTGGATGCACTTAGGGAAGCAGACAATGTGCCCAGCAAATAAGAGGAACAGTGCAGTGTTTACATGGGACAGTGCAGGGTTTACGTGGACTTGCAAAGCTCTTCAGTGTTCATATTGCTTATTTTTCCCTTCCCTGGATTTCACTTCATATCTCCAGATTCCATATATTTCTATATTCGAAAGCTAGCTACGTCAGTAGGTGTGGATTTTGAAGGAAGATGAGTAATTTTCTATTATTCGAGTACTTTGTGACCTCATGACGCAGAGTTCAGCTGCACTTTGCTGTTCAGGTCACCGATTTGCCATGACCTGGTCATCTCACCTGGTCATTTTGTAGTTTGTACCTCCACACACAACACTTGCACATTGTTTGTTGAACAAATCCAAGTCAGCAGTAAAGCCGTGTATGCCACTGGGCAGTAATAAGAGGATGATTTTTTCCCCAGTAAAACCAGCTAAGCAAAGTGTGCCCCAAAAGTACAAGAGAGAACTTGATGCCAGACCCTGAGGGGGTGACAGGAGCAGCAGCATCAGTACAGTGTGACAAGATTGGACTTGACCACTCAAATGATCCCAGTCTAAACCTTGACATCTGTCCTGGTGTGAAGAATGACCAAAAAGCTGAACTGAAACAATTTCTGGCTCAGGAATTAAAAATTATTATGGGAAGTCACTCATCCGCCTTTCAGCAGCACAGCCATGTGGCTATGGTTTTGCTCAACCAGCTCAACTACAGAACAGCTTGCATAGAAATGCTTGAAAAAATACCTTTTTATCAACAGAAAAGTGATTTTTTTTCAAGACAGTTCTCTTAAAGTTTTGAGCTTCTACCAAAAAAAAGGCCAATGTGCATTTTCAGCCAAAATTATGCAACTGTTCCATATTCAGCAGTTTGCCATTAAAGATGCTTGGGATTTAGGAGTCTGGGGGAGTTAGTTGCTATTTTTTCTGAATATTTAATCACCATTTTCCACCGAGGGAGAAAAAGTATTCTGGCCAAGTGTAGGTTTCCTTGTAAGGTTGAGAAGGGCAAGGGGGAGGAGGGGTCGCTGTATTTTTCCTTAAAGACACAAACATTCTCTTATAACTTAAGTCACCACTGTACTTGTGAGCCTGACAAATTTAGAGGACTTAAAATCAATCAATAAAAAAAGAGCTTGACCACAAAGGAAGTTCTGGTCAACCCTTCAGCTTTACGTCATAGACAACATTTATTTTATCACAGCCTTAAAGAATTAAAATAGAAAAATGCATCTTCTTGGAAAAGAGCAGTTATTTTCTTCCACTGCTCAGATATTTTTATAAGCCCAGTTCCACCAGCCTCACTCATGTTAAGAATCACCTTACCCTGCAGGGCAGACCATTTATTTAGAGGCAAGATATTATGTCCAAAGCAGGACACTAAGATGCCTCCACCCAACAAAAACTCTACTGTGCAGCTGAGCTGCACAAACCTCCAGCCCAGGTCCAAGTCTGGTTTGAAGCATAACCCATACTGGCTGGATACTGGCCTCTATAAATAAACAGGCAAGAAAGTTTGGAGAAGAGCTCAAGCCTTTCTCATTAGTTGTGAGCAAGGAAGGAAGTTGCACCTTACCAAAGCCTGCGGGAATTCATAATTCCTTCCTTTAATAGCACTGCTGGAGGCAGAGAGGAGCAGGGCAGAGCAGCCTTACAAGGACGGTCCAGCAAAATAGCTGAGACAACCCATGAAATGAAATACAGCACATGAGGAAGGTAAGGGTGGCAGAACTTGCCTGACAGATACCTTTCCTGCTGGCTAATCATAACCACAATTTATAGTTCTTTCCATTAAATCTTAGCAAAAGGACACAATGGCACAGACACTGATCTGAGTCGCTGGCAAACATATGTCTTAGCCTATATTTGTTCAGAGAATTGGTTCTGATAGCTTGTCATTCCCGCAACACGTTCTTTTTGTTGTTTATACAGATCAGCTTCAGCAAAACTTGCACTGGGAAAAGGTTTCTCTGGTCCAGGAGGAAACTTCTGGTCAAAACACATATCAACAAACCTGTCCAGAGCAGCCAACAGTTTCAGCGTTCAGCTGAAGTGCAGAACAACCTACATTTGAAGACCTGATACAGATCAGGGAGTTGAACTTGGATCTCCTAAATCCAAGAGGGATATCTTAAACCCCGGGCAAGAGGCTGTTCTTGGATGTTACTTTTCTGTAGGAGTCATTTCATATTGGATGTAAGTCATAAAATATTTGCTGGTAACAGCGAGACTAATTCTGCAGCCCACAGGCCAGAACACTGAACCAGAAAGAGCAGGAACATGACTCTGGGTCTCCCATACGCCAAGCGAGTGACTTGGCGATCTACTGGTTATTGCAGTAATAAAAAAAACCCCAAACCCTTTACGGATCCTGCGTCTTTCAAGTGGAATGGAAAAAAAAAAAAATTGAAATCTCACAACATCTTGTGGAACAGGAGACCTATTTCCTAGATGCTGTTACAGAGGCGAGATCTGCTGTGTTTATCACCTCTTGTCGTCAAAGTCAGAATCTGGCCTGCTGCCTTCCACCCTAATTCAGAATGCACTTTCATCTCTAGTATAAACACCGAGAAATATCAAAAGCCCTGTTGACAGTACTGCTCTCATTTTCTGCTTTAAGAAGTTGCCAAAATGTACAAAATTAAACTCTCCAAGTCACAGTAGGCTCTTTTGTCAGTTTATCTAATCGGTAACGTAATACTATCGTAACCTCTATCATTCTCACTCTTTTCTTTTTTTTTCTCCCTCCCCCCCCCCCCTTTCCTTTCTTTCTTTCTTTTTTAAACAAGAATTTCCCCTGGAAGGGAACACAGCACCTCCAAAAATTAAACCACAGCATCGAATTTCAAACCCGCAAACATAAATCAAATATCGTTCTGTTGACACTGAGGAATATTACTTCGCAGGATGCACGCCGCTGAAGCATTGTCCAGGCCACCGTCGGCAGACTACGGCTATTCCGGCACTAAAGGAGCGTCTCTGGGAATTTTCTCTCAAATTACAGGAGTCAGAAAGTGGCATTTTTCACTGTTTCTTACCTACTACCTCAAAGAGCACATTTCGAGGACTGACCCTTTATTTCTTCTTTTCTTTCTTGTTCCTTTCAAAACTAATGGGAAACACCGGGCCTCAAAAAGTGTAGAATTAGGTCCTTTCTCATTTCATTAACAAAAACAAGAGCAAAATAAGTAGCACCATTTAACAAACAGCAATTCTGTGGAAAACTTCTAGGAAAACAGGAAAGATGCCAAATGTTTCTCTAGCACCGGAGTTCCTAAGCAGGGAAACACATCCCCACAGTAAGGCACACATGCCACTTGCAAATGGCCTTCTCTTGAAATCAAAGTGTAACATACGTTACCTCAATCCGTAATCCGTTCTTAATCTATTAATGATACGAGTCATTAACATATTTGTAGCAGTGGCAGCGTTAATAGGAGTAATACTAATAATACTGTCATTGTAGCGCTAACAGGTTTCAACATGCTAGTTCTACTTGTATACAACAAAAGGATTTGTGACCCAGCATCACAGAGGTGGTGAGACAAGAAGTTTGATAGCCCTACCAGTTACTTCATGGGATGTATGCTATTATCTCTTGTTATCTCACTGAGGAATCACAGAAGATCTAAAACGTGCAATCATAAGGACTGTTCAGGTGTAAGATCCCTGATGGTATCTTTGCAGGACATGGGATGAAACCTTAAAGAATGTTGTTGGTTTTTTCATACTCCTTAAAAGTTTCAATCAATACCTTAAATGTACTCAATCGGGTATGAAATGCCTTGCAGGACCTACTGAGCTCTTGCAGATACTTCTGCTTCTCCAGGTTGCAAGGGTACTCTCAGCTCAGAGAAAGGTTTTATGAAGTCATTTTGACAAACTTGTTGAGAACTGCTGGGGCGGAAGAACACACACTGTAAGAAAAGCTGCTGTAAATCTTTGTTTCTACCCTTGATTTCCCTGCTTGAAAATCTCACCTTAAGGGATTTGAGGAATCAACTGTTAGTTTGGGATTTCCAGAAGCACAGTTGCCCTAATGTTGAGGGAAGGTCCCCACAGGGCTGAGCCCACCTGCAAAACTCAGCCAGCACTACCACACAGCCAGCAAACCCAGAGAGACCAACATAACCACACTGACCGGCAGCCCAGTTCTACCAGAGAAGAGTCAGATGTCAGACTCATGGTGCTTGCATTCTGCAAAGGGAATTCGGTGGCACGTGACAGCTGAAAGTTACTGCATGATTTTTGATCACATAGTGCAGATCGTAAGTACAAATACTGCTTACAACATCTGGGGTAAAATCCAGGTCCGGGTTTCAAGTATCCTTAAAAATCTGCTACTTTAAGATTTTAAGAGTCAGGCTCTTCCTTGGCGCTAGAAAACTGACTAAGAAAACTGGACAGTATCCCTGGCTTCACTCACAGACAAAATCTGGAGGCACAGGTCTCCCTCTGCACCTCCAAGGTGATGGCACAGGGGAAAATGAGCCATTCTGCGGTATCTTGCCATGTATCCCTGAATCTGTGGGATCCAAAATCCACTCCGCAATGGAAAGTGAGACTGGGCGGGCTGGGAGCCACAGCTGCAGTGGAAAACATCCACAGTCTCATTACAGAAGAACAATAAAAAGCAAGACTATAATTACCTTCCTGCTCACCCTCACCATGCTGCAATGAAGTCTCTGCCATTAACATCTCATCTACATACAAAGGTAGTACATCTTTGAGTGCATTAGAATAGGGAAAGCACTACAGCTCTTGTTGGAAAGAAAACTTGTATGGTGTAAGCTGCTTTGACACCAAAATAGCTGCATTCACACGAGGTCTTGTCCTGCCTATTTTCCAACTCTCACGGTACCCAGCAGGGCTCTTAGAACCCCTGTACTTTCAATGGCACCAGACAGCCTTGAGGTCTGCCCAGAGATGCTCAAAACCAGTAATGCTGGAGGTACAAAACCAGGGGACCAATGCAGAATCCAAATCCAGAATTTCCAGAGAAGGAAAACACCATAATCGTGGCCTGTTCACCACTCGGGACACCTGCTGAGGCTGATGATGATGATGTTGCTCAGGTGCTGCCTCAAGGGAGCTCTCTGGCCCCAAAAGCAGCTGGAGATGGGTCTCCAGCCCCACGGCCAAGGCTGTTGCAGCCTTTCTGGAGATGACTGGGGCCATCTGAGGAGCTGTCAATGTTTACTTTCACAACTGGTTTGTCTGGGTCCCACCTGCTGACTTCTCAGAGCCCCTAAACTATTATTATCAAGAAAATTGTATTAACTACTATGCGCCCAAGTGAGTAAGTAGACAGGCTCACCCACTGGGAATGGCAAAACAAATTCTCCAAGGCAGATCTCTCCTCCTCCCTTTCCTCAGGCTTACCTTTATTTTTTAAAGACAGAATCTAAACCAGCCCAGGTCACCCCATGCCAGGAGGGAGGGACAAAGCCCCAGGATCCCCTGTGCCTGTTTTTAGCCTCTTTCATAGCTTCATCCAGATCACCCAGATAACGGGCAGAAACCTGCTAACTGTGCGCTTGCGGGAGCAACCTCACAACCTTGCCATAGCTGTCTGCCTTCCTCCTCCACGTTAAACAACCCCCTGCAACCTCCACCGGGGTGAAAGCGAGCACGTGGGTTCCCCTTCCTTCACCATCCCCAAAAGAGGAACAGCTCCCTTATGCCTCTCTCCTGTACTGCTGACACTTGATATCATCTGTCCTGTGCAAAGACGTGTGAAAGGCCTGTGTCTCAGCAGGGAAATACACTACCGGGATCTCACAGTGATTCTGTGAGATCTGCAGAGGTGTGAACTTTACCCTTGCCGTGCTTTTGTGAAGCCTCTGCTGCTGAATCTTACTCCTCTCTAGAGGTGGGGACAGTCTTCCCAATGCTTCCCTGCTGCAAGAACGCAGGCTTTATACTCGGGCTGCTCTTATGGAGGCTTTTGAGGAGAGCTCCTAAATTGAAACCACATTGCCCAGCCTAAGCCAGAGCCTGCTGCATAAACCCCGTCTACTCCCCAAGTCTTTCCAGTGCTGACCGTTTCCCAGCAAGAGCACGAAACAGTGGGGCTCACGGCTCCTGAGAATCTGCCAGCATGGAAACAACACTTGACTAACAGCTTGCAAACCTCCACCAGAGCTGCGGGATGCTCTGTTGTCTTTTCAGTGTCTTGGTGGATGCAAAGTGGTCTGAACAGCTCTTTGTGTCTGTAGCTGCTACAAGAGAAAACACCTTTCCTCCTTTTTTTTTTTTTTTCAAAAGAAGCTGTTGGGACGTGCTCACCATCTCGCTCTCTTCTGATAACCCTTTCGGCATCCTTCCGTTTTCTGGTTATTCATTTGTTACTCCTGAAATCTGATTCCTGATCTCAGCCCTCTCTTATCAGCCCCTTTCGCTGAGGAGTTCCAAAGCAATGGGCTAGTTTTAATCTTTGCGCTCTTTCTCTGTCCCTGAGGCCTTGTTTTGCTGGGGGAGGAGGTGAGTGATAGGACTGACATTTGTGGGGGGAAGGGGCTGCCATCCATTAACTTGCTGTTATCTATCTATTCATCTGCCTGGCAAAACAAAGGTATGATTGTTGCTCCAGCTCAGACCTGTGCTGGCTTCACTCCAGCTACTGCGGGTCACAGGAGCAGAAGAGATACGGAGGCATGGCCTAAGCAGAGCCCAGCAACCAGAAGGTAAGACCAACTATATGGCCTCTTTGCTGAGGTCTGTAGAACCACGTCCTTCCCCACAGCTGGTACCCAAGCTGCGCTGCAGAAGCGAACAGGAGGCGAGTCCATCCTGGCCAGAGACTTCCTCCATTTGGGTGTATAAACCTGCCCGTAAAACACAGGATTGGTACTGCACCACCTCGGCATCTGGCAAACTCGTTTTGGGCTGTGCTCTTACTTAAGCAATTATATAGGACATAAGGTGCTAGAACATGAGTTCCCTTATCTCCGTTTCCCACATTACACCCTTTCCTAAGGCAAATTGATGCAGCCCCATTGAAGCCAAGCACTGATTGACAGTAGCTAGAGATCTGGCCCCGATTCTGCCCGGCTTTCCCTCTGGGTAGTCATTTACACCTGTTCAGAGTGCAAAAGGCAACCGGTAGCAACCGCTGAAGCTGCAGAGCACTGAAGTCCCATCCCACCACCTTTGGAGCCTGACATGCCATGCACCAATCAGTGGCACCGGGCGCAGTTCCCCTTGCATCTAAGTTGGTTTTGGCATTGCACGTAGGCATCCTCTCTTCAGCTTCTAGTAAACCTTGAGATTGCTGCCAAGTCTCATGTTGTGACCCAGTTCCTGAAGGGTAACTTAGTGTAAATAACTTTCAGTGGCATGATGACACCCTCATGAAATCTAGCAGTACACTTGTCAGCCCATGTAATATGGAGCAAAGAAGCAGTCCTGATCCAACGTTACATGGCGAGTATCTTTTCCTTTCTTTGCACATGCAAAATCCCTGGCAATTTCCAGAAGAACAGCAGTTGTGCAAGTCAAACAGGGCTTGGCTTATTTTCTGAATCATCAAAATAGTGCCAGTTTGCATGGACAACATCAGCTTTTGAGCAAAGTTTGCCAAAACTGAAAAAAACCCCTTTATGCCTAAATTCGACCCCGGTTCATCGCAGCTAGCTGGCTTTCCTGGCTTGTCTCTTCAGCCAGCTTTGCCCCTGTGGACATCGAGTTTTCCAAGGACTAGGCAAACTGCTCTTCATTCACTGCTTGCAATACACCTGCAGGCTCTGAGGCTGAACCTTGTCACGTTACTGATCTCAGTGACGCTCTGTCTAGATTGGCGCTATTTGGTGGCCTCGGAAGAGCCTGTGCAAACAATGGTAAAGCTGGACAGCCACCAACACGCATCTTCACAACCTTCATTCTTCTTGGAGACCTCCGGCCATGACAGTCACTCTGGGTTTTATCACTGCGATCCAAAATCCAGTGAAATTACTGTAAGGCCTCCAGAACCGATTTCAAACAACATGGATCCAGCATTTAGATCTAAGGCACCACGTTTGGATTGCGGGTTGCTTTGGGCTTCTAATTTCCATGGGGATTTGCATAATAAAATACAGTAATAGCTTGGGCAAGTACATTGAGCAGTGGCTGTGAACCAGGAACTAATGAGCTGCATCGCAGGCTGTTTAGCTCTGGACAAGTCACTTGACCTTCCAAAGTCACATCACCCTCATCTGCGAAATGGGGATAGCAATACTTGCCTCACAGGGGTGTTGTGAGGATTAATTAGTTGCTGCTTGTACATTGCTTTGATGATGTTAAGAACTACATGCCTGCTAAGTATTGTTATTGTATCATTGCTGGGAAGAGATTGCAGTTCGGGCTAAATCCTGCCCTTGGAAAAAGCTGTGTCTTTCCCCACATCTTGTAAAATCAGCTGCTAGGCTTGCACAAGTAGCATTTATATAACGTTGGTACCAAACATCAACATGCAGCTTGTACCTTTGACGTTGCCAAATCCCCAGAACAGTAGCCTGCTGGGAGTCATGTGATGCACCATCCCAGTGCAAACAGCTTTGGGCAGGAGCCCAACTGCAAACTCTTTCTCTCTCTTCCCTCCCGAATTGAAATTAGTAAATGTTTCCATCAGGCGTTTTGGCTGTGACCTCAGGTCTAGCGTTCGGTGTGCCATACAAAGCCCACAGGCACACCAGTCCAGGCAACACACGCTGCCGAGAGGACACCCCGCTTGGGACGGGGCACCTGGGACAGCCGGGCACGCTCCTGCACACGGCAAAGCCATGAGGGCTGCAGTGAGACGGGCTGGCTGCGGGAAGACACGGATACATGCACGAGCACAAGACAGCAAAGGTAAGCTCCCCTTGCCCGAACGCTAACCCTTGGGTGGGTGCTTCCTGTTCCATCTGTTCTCCTGAGAGCAAAACCCTTTCGCCTCCTCAGCATTTGGGCCTAGATAATACAAAATAGTGCACAAAGAAAAGAATTTCACTGATGGCAATGGGCTGTGGCTCAGGATCATTAATAGGCTCAAACCACAGTATCCAGACTACTCCGGAAACACACAGGAGTTAGGCATCCAAATTTCAGTGACATTTAGTGGAAGGTGGCCAAGTGAGTCCCTTTGATTCCTTTGAAATTTGAGCCATAACTGTCATTGTATCTTAGACGTGTGAACTGCACTGAGAAGTCTCCCATATAGATTAGTCCGCAAGCAAAGAGTTCCACTAAACTGAATTTTATGAAGATGGAGGGCTGAGGTGAGGCTGATCGGCAGCAGCATTACCTTGAAAAAAAAACCCAAACCAAACCTAGCAAGTTTGAAAGAGTTAAAGAAAGTTGTGTGGGTAGACGGTGTACATTAACTATCATTTTCAGTCAGCATGCAATGACTAGTTAGCGGGGCTTATCATCCCCAGCTATGTGAGGAATTACAATAAATGCCTGAAATGCAAGCAGGTTTCCGGCTTAGGTAGGTAAGTAATGGAAGTCACTATTTGTGTCTGAGTTGCAAGAATTCCCCACGCTCGCAGGCTCCCCACCCCCTTGCCACTGTAAGACAGCTAACTCTACTCCCTACTGTTTGGCAAAATGAAGTCCTTTCACGCATCCTCAGGACTTTTGCTTTGTCTGCAGAAGTAGCTGACTCATTATTTCCTTTTTGGTGGAAAGCGAGAGGTTACATTTTCTACATTCATTTGTTTTAAATACTTCCAGAATGTAATGACCTAAGGATGAGTGGAAGGAGATAGGAGCTGCTCTGAGACTGCACGGTATGTAGGGTAAAAGTAACAAAACAAGCAATCAGAGCATAATTCTGGCACTGGCAAAGCCTGGTAGTAATCCTCCCGTGTCCTTCAGTGACACGAGGCTTCCCCTCTGCAGCACCATCCCGCGCAGAAAATACTCTCAAACTATTCCGTGATTCAGATGCTCTTTGAACAGACAATGGAGAAAACCTCTGTCTGCCTCTGAAGGATAGAACCAGGATAAACTTTGGATAGCACTGGGTGGTAAATAGGGGATAAAATCTTTACAGTTGGGGAGTTTGTCCTCATTTAGCCCAAGGGCCTTTTCCCTGCCCTGGCATCCCCAGGCACGTGCCTAACCTGGCCTCTCTCAGAGGCCCCTTTGAGGTTTGGAGCTTTCACAGCTGGCTGAAGGAAACGCCAGGATTGCACCATAGAAGGGGAACTGGGGTGGGATCCTGAGCCTTGCTAAGTCCCTTGTTGATTTGGTCAGGCTCCAGGTAAACCCATGAGAGCCTCAGCCCCTTCTGCTGCTGAATGCACAAACTGTTTGTGAACCACTGCTGGGGGAACCCCAGCAGAAGCGTGATGGTGTCAGGGAAGGGTTAACCAGCGCCATAGCTGGAAGAGCGAGGTCCTCCCTTGCTGCTTCACACATGCCGTATTTCTTAGCGAAGTGAACATATTAACACTGGCATGCTCCCACACACCGCCTTGGCTCTCCTCCAGAAAATCACAACCCAGATATTTGGCACACAAGGCCACAATTTTATTTACACAATCAACTTCTTGATAAACACAAAACTTACAAAACATACCACACCCTGAAAATAAAAAAGGAAAAAGTGTGGGGGGGAGAACTGCAGTAACCTGACCTTCTCAGGCAGAAGGGCCAACCTGCTTTGATTGGTACGCCCACCCCCCCCCAGAAAACCCCTGTGGTTACACGAGGGTTTGCCCTGGCTTTAAGGCAGGGTCCTGCTTGCGGGAGACATGGGGGACTCCGCAGGGCTGGGAGTTGCCAGAGGGATTTGGGCTGACTCAGGCACCAGGGAGGGCAGGCAGGGCTGCCAGCACCCGCTGCACCTACGCCCCCATCCTCACTTCCTCTCCTGGTGCCACCACTGCACCTGGCTAGTGTAGCTGTCCCCCTCGGGAGGAGAAGAGGGCCTCGCTCTGCCAGCAACCCCAAAACAGTGGAAGCTGGCCTCCTCTTCTGCTCTTAATCCACTTCTTGATGTGAATCATGGCAGAGGAGTCCCTTGTGTCTCTAAGAACGTTATAAATTTCAACCGTGTCCCTTAGTCAATCTAAGCAGCTGCAAGAAGAAGTTGTAGGTTTTATTTTGAGAGAAAAACATTGCGAACTTCATGCGGCAACCAGAGGAGGCATATTTTCTGGAGGCATATTCCACTTTGCCAGAGCACCGCTGAATTCAGCGGGGCAGCAGGGAAGCCTAATCCTCCAGCAGCCCCCCAGGGCACCTGCTGCCTTGGGTGAAGTTCTGCCTACACATCAGATAAAACTGCGTCAGCCTTACGGTGAACTGAGAGGCACAGGCATGCGTGCTGCTTGTGTCTGGGGTCACCTGAACTCATCTTCACCACCTTCTTCTGCACCTTTTGACCTCCCATTTCTCCACCAACCCTTCAAAGCAATTTTCTTGCTTGATTACTTGACAAAAGGCTCACAACCACACTCCATAGACTCTGTAGGCACTGGAGACCAGGGTGGCATCCGGTGCAAGCTCTCCAAGAGGCAAGGCTAATGGTTGTTCTGCTAAGCTTCAAACTGGACACATGAAGACAAGGAGATGCTTAAACATAGCTAAATTCCAGTTGAGAGAAACTGCATCAGAAAAAATAATGGGCCAAGGGCATTAAACTGATTTATACTGGCTGAGGATTTGGACATATCTCCTTTATTCCTTGTAGATAAAAAGATCTGCCTGAGGCTAATAAGCTTTTCATAGTTTGGGAAACAAAGATTGATTCTTTTTTTTTTTTTTTTTTCCCCACAAATAGGAAGAACCACCTTCAAATACCTGAGACACACTGCAATCATTTAGACAGATAAACATCTTGATTCCTAGTGATAACAGGAGCTGAATGGTTGGCCTCAAACCCAAACATTTGTGACAATTCTTGAAACAAGAACATTATTACTCTCCATTTCCACAACAATTTACATATAACTGGAAAGAAAACCCTTCTGCCTTTGCAGCTGGAAAATATACTGTAAACACACTACCCAAAGCCTTGCCATGGCTCCTGAACACCCAGAGGTGGGTGGGTGAGCAGGTCCCCTGGGCCATACTCCTAGGCACAGCCCCGGGTCTGCACTGGAGCCTGAAACTCTATTTCCTTTGGACAGATACCTGGCTAACCTTGGTATAAACATCTGAGGTGTGAAAGAAGACCACCTCCCAGGATAGGACAAGAACACTGGAGATGAGAGCCAAGGCCGAGGGAAGATAGTCTGCAGCACTGGGTAGTCTTGTATCGTGGCAATAAGCACTTCCTTGAAAGGAGGGCAGGGACTTTCTGAAATAATCTAGGTGGTGCCTGCCAGACAATTTGTTTCTCTTCACAGGCTGGGAAAGAACATGGGTCCACCTAAGCAGATTGCAACTGTGATGGAAATTTCTCAGGCTATTCATTACAAAACAGCTACCGTGCCTTCGCTCCTCTCCCTCTCCAAAAAGTAGTGGCTGAAAGGAGAGCCAGCAAGATCTGTCAAGAGGAGATCCTGCCCTTCGGAGACTACACCTTGGCTCACATGGTCTAGTCACAGAGGGATTCTGGACACACTGCAGGAGGCTACTCCAGCCAAAGAGTTTTTGGGTGCCCTCTAATTTTTGCAGCATCTATCCTGTAAGGGTCTTGCACCCACCACTGTAACAAAATATTTGCGAAGAGTAATTTAGATGTGTCTGCTACATATTCAGCTGCACATGAACAAAAAGCCTCTCCGTGTATTGTGAATAATCTCTTCAAACAGCAGTTGTTGCCCAGTTTCTCCAGGATCACCAACCCCTAGAATTTTACAGTGAGCAGCACTATACAGAAGTGACTTTCCACTAAAATAATTTTCATTCCTAAGAACCTCATCTCTGATTTAAAGTCAGTTTTTATCCTCTGTGAATGCAAGCACCTGAGTGCTTCCGATGCAGAAACCAGAAGGCATCTTTTGCCCAGCTCTACATACAAAAATCTCAGGATATATAAGGTCAATCTCAAGATTACACTCTTTTTGATGCTAAGTTGACTACTGTCATATAAAAAAGAAACAGCTCTCAGTATGCAGACAGTTTGTTTAAGAAATGCCATATGCCAACAAACCAACTGAACTTGTTTGCTGAAAGCATGTTCTACAAAGAGCTTCCTCAGTCCATCTTACATAGTACACGTTACCTCCAATAAACGACATGTCTTGTCAGGAATGACACTTAGATACCAAGAATCTCCACTTAGCACATTGCTGTCACTGGCCTTTCGGCCCAGGCATGTAGAAGTGTGCTCCATCCAGACAACAGCTCGCGGTCTACGCTGTTGGTTGTGTGCAGACTCCCAAGCAGCTGCATCAGCATCAGCATCTTTTCTACAGGACAGAGGTGGGCTGAGGAGAACCTACAGCTATCAGTCAAACCACCCCATCTAATGCAACCCGTCCCAGAAGGATTTCAACACCGGTCAACAGACTAGAGCAGCTCCTGTACCACAGCTATTTCTATTGCTGAAGAGACAACACTGGCAGGATCAAGAGCAGTGAGTACTCAGAGCTCCCTTGAGACTTCCATGTCCTTGCCACCATTTGCTAAGTTAACAGGCTTTGCAAAACTCAGCAGCCGTTGTGAGAACATCATTTGCCCCTGCAGAGCAGTGCTGGGTTAAGGATAAAATACAAGTGATCTTCTTGCCATCTGACCTTCACTCTTCACAATCCAGGCTGTGTTCACCCCTTCTCTGCCTGCACGTCTACCCTCTAGGACTGAGAAGCAAAGACCAGGGAGAGTCAGGACCCAAACTAGAAATGTGGTTCTGCAAGAGAAGACCTTCAAGTTGAGGGACATTTCCAACAGAAGCACTGATGATTTCTTAGAAACGGGCTCCAAATTAGCCTTGTCAAGCCTACTTCAGAGCCACAGGAGGGCAAGATGAGGAGGAGGATTTCAAGGGTGCTTTCAAACGAACTGAATCAGAGGTTTACCCAACCCCACTCTTTCAGAAGTTTCTGAATAACGTACCAGCTTGAACCACTGGAAAGAAACAAATAAATGAGCTGGCAACTTTCACAGGGAGGAGCCTTGAAGCCCAGTTCCCAAGACCACGCCAACCAGCTCCATGTGACAGCATACAGGAATGAAAATAGGTAGGTAACATTAACAGAAATACACTGAAACTTAATAACAGCAGCTTGTCAGGACATGTACCAAAGAGAAATGGCTCATAACAGCTACAGCTTGTATTATTAATGTTTCATAGCCATCTGGCTAACAGAGCTACCTAAACTCAACTGGCGCTCTGTGTGTGCTGTGGTGGTAACCCATTGTGGAAGGAGATCATCAAGCCAGAGTCCTACCATCCATATTGAAAAGAGACACCATTTCTCGTCGGATGAAAATGCCTTATAATAACAATACAGCAATGAGCAGAGTCACTAATGAGCCAGGGCTCTTTTTGGGGGGTAAATCAGCAAGGTTCACTCAGAACAAATGCGGTTATCCCAGTTTATACCAACTACAAGATCCAACCCTGTCGTATTAACTTCTTCGTGGTTCAGTCATAACTTTCATGTGTCTATCAGTAGTTTAAAGCAAAGGCACAGTTTAAAAGAAAAAGCTATCCCCCTGACTTTCCTCTCCTGATCTGAATCGCATACAGAATGGGCTTATGAACTCAAAATTATGGGAGGGATTCAGGGAGGAGGAAAGGGAGACACAAGAGCCCTTTTATTTTGCGTCTTATTCACAATGAAAATTGGCAGAGAAGCCAACCACATACATTAACATAGTTTGGGCAAGTTTAACTCTCATGAATACATTTCTGTGGAAAAACTATGTGACTATGGAAAAATCCCCTCTTTTTTTGCCATTTGAAAAGATAACAGGCTTCTATGTGGAACATACCCAGAACCTGCCTGATTCAGAGACATGGAAATACAAAGATGAATAAGGCTGAGTTTCCCATGCTAGGGGCCCATGGAAACTGAGAGGGGAGGAAGAAGTAAGGAGCCCCATTGACTCGGGAGAAGGACTTTCATCCTACAGGTGAAGGAAGTTTTTGAAGGCACTAGTAACATTGCAGGCCTGTTCCAGATCCCATTTAAGTCATTGGCAAACATCTCATTGACTACTCCGGGATGTGGGTCAGGGCTAAATAGTTTTAAAATATAATCCAAGGCTATTTCTTCACCACTGTGTAATGAGTGGGATTCAAAACAGTTCAAGTGTGCCCAGCCCTGTGACTTACCTGCTTTCTGTCCACAATTCTGGCTGAGAGCCTGGCTGCTGCTTGGGCTCAAAGTCTCAATCTTGCACTGAGGAAGAGCTGAGATCAGGACATTCCTGGAGGACTGTCTCAGACTGAAGTGCACACTAGACTGCACCCATGTTTAAAGTCAGGAAACCCAGGGAAAGCAAGCTTTGGTCAAATATACTGGGACATCTACTGCACTTCTCCCCTCCTCTCCTCTTATCTCCATTGCCCCTCTAAAGAATCAGGCCGAGGTGAGGTCTCAGTGTGAGCTGGAGGGTTTGCAAAGAGCAGTGAGTGCATGTGCTGGGCAATGTGCACATTCCTTTTTCTGTTATTTGCACCCAAAATCTGGAATTTAAAGCTAGCACGGTCACGGAGACTTGTGCTGGGATCCTCTGACCCAACTGCAGTCCATTTGCAGCCTTAAGAGTTCTGCAGAATTTCACAGTTACACAAAAATAGTGACCCTGCCTCATACATCCCTAATTGCAACCTACAAGCTACTGCCATTCCCTTAAAAAACCCCTGCGCCTTTGCTGACTGACATGGATCAGTGCAGCCCTGCTACAGCACGGTATTTATAGCAGAGGATGGTAACCTCAGAATGACTGTTTTCTTTTGAATGAACCAGTTTGCTTTATCATTAGCCTATCTGATATGATAGTTTGCATTACAAGTCCTTCATCAGATCCCTTCAGAAGTATGTCATTGCACTAGGCCTTTAATATCTTGCAAATTTGTTTCATAAATTGCTAACTGAACTCTTTAAATTACTCATATTGGTATGGTGAGTCTCACCATACAGAAAAGCCCATGATCTCAGAAGAGGATACATCATAGAATCATCCTCTCCTGCTAAGTAACGCAAAATTAAACAGCAGGGTAGGAGCAGGACGGGGTATTTTCCTCCACAATTAGCAGTTCAGAGCCCTTATCGCTGCAATGCATCTAAGCACCACGTATTTTGCACCTGCCTAAACGCATAGTTTCCACTGATGTCAGTGTGTGGAAGAAGCGAGGTGTATAGACCCACACATTGAGGGCAAAGGATCTGCAGAACAGATCAAAAGGGAACATGCTCCCTCCAGGACAAGTCCGTCCTTAGTGCTCTGTTGCTTTAATGACACTTAATGCACATCGCCACTGATGTCATCGCTAAATTTGGCTCCGCTGGAGAGATGGGGTTTGGCAGGGATCGGTGAACAGGACTTGTCACAAACTGTCCAGTGCTGTCCGCTTTCAGCCGTACCAAGAGGCTGTCTTTGCCTTTTCCAATGCAACCGTCTCCAAACTCAACCTAGAAACACTAGCACTAGCTTGGTAGCCAGCAGAAGGCAACTGAGTATTTCAGGACCAGTTCTCCAAATGCGCAGTTCTGCTACTTACTGGGCTAGGCTGGAGAGAGGTCAGCAGGGCTTCAAGAAGATTTGTCTGACTGGCCCTTCACTCACTGCTGTTTTTCCCTAGGAGCTGCCTGCTCACCGCTTGCCTTGCAGCAAAGGATGTTTATTTTCTCACCTAACTCCCAACAATGTTGGTATCTACATCTGCTCAGCCACATACACCTCACACCAGAGTTAATGGAGTGAGTAGGCACTTCTGGGAAGTAAATCACCTGGCCTACAGCAGATAGCTCCCGTAGGACAAGATCTGTATTGATTCCTGAGAACTGCAAAGACCATATAGTTCTAGATGAGCTCATACAGCCAGAGGAATCCCATCCCGAGTGAGTGGTCAGATGTTGAGCTGCTGCGGCAAATTAAAAGCACAGTTGTTTCACACACACAATGGGCTTTCTGTGCATCCTTCACCCCTTGCCCACCTTTTTTTTTTTCCCTTGTTCTAAGCTGCCTGACCCTAGGACAGAGAACCCTTTGCTTGTCCCTATACTTCCAACAAGCAACATATACATGAGACTGGCACGTGTGCTGCTCTAGCATAAAGGCTGGAAGCAGAACTGGTTGTCCAAGTTCTTACACATAGACATAAAGCCCCAACAGGGACTCTTGAAAACATCTCTGTTGGTCTCCTGCATTACTGGTCAGTGTTTCACCCAGCAGATTTCTGAACTTAGAAAGCTACATGGTTCCCTGGTATAATTACTGGTATATTCCCATCGGATTTGGCACCACTGGTTAACCAAACATCATACATTAGCTTCTAAGAGAAAGACGTTATTTATTTTACCCAATACTTTTAATTTTTACTACAAGGTTTATCTTGTAGTAGCCATCAACTTTCCATGGAAAGATCACGCACTACTACTACACATCAGTCATTAGAGGCAGCTTCTAAACTTTAATATCTCCAAAGGAACAATAATTGCGACCCTTTCCATATTTTATATTTGCAGACGAGCGGAATGAACTCACTGGAGTCAGCAGGTGGTGTATGTTCAGCTGCTCAGAGCAATAATCGGCTTGCCTATTCCCAGCGAGGGCAGCTGACATCAGAGAAGCCATGCCCTGTGAATGTACCATTCAGCGGACAGGAGAGCACAGAGTTTGTATGGTAGACATCAAAGTGTTTTGTAACATGCAGATGTTTTCCATGCAGAGGCTGAGAAAAGTGATGGACAAGATTTTGTAAATCCTGCGCTGTATTTTTTTTCTCCATTTTCTCCTTCACATACCCCCATTTCCTTACCTTTTCTTACAGGGAAGGAAGAACGATACCATTCAAAATGCTGGGTTGAAACATTAGCTGACATAATTTGGTGTGATTCCACTGACTTCCCAGAGCTATGCCTGTTATACAAGTTGCACATTTCTCCCAACAACTTAAAACCATACAGATTTACATCACGGGGAATAGTGCTACATTTTTTTTTCTACAGTTAATAAGCTTCTCAAGAAAAAAAAAAAAAAAAAGAATAAAAAGACCCTTGACATCTATAAAGATTTCAGAGGATGCCTTCTCCCACCCTATCTCATGTCCTTCATCCTGCTCCTCTGTTTACTACTGTCTTCCCACTTGCCCTAACCAGAAGCGCTGTACGACCACGGCTGCAGAACACACTGTATTGTGCTTTGATCTTGTGCTGTGCTGCAGAGAAAAGCAGTTTTCACATGACATGACCAGCTGACCTCATGCAAAACTTCCCTCCTGTAAATAAGTGCCAGTCTACACATACAGCACCCATGAAGACAGATTCTACCCATTAGGAAGCAGTTTGTTGAGCAGGCTAGAGAGCTTAAAACACTTCTGAAATCTCAGCAGCTACAATTCCTCTCCCGGACAATGTGCTGACTGAGCCTGATTTTGGGATACACTGAATTACCCTGAAGAGACAGGTGACTTAAGTGCCAGGTTCCTTTCCACATTTACTGATTTAATTTGACCACTGAAGCTCTCCAGGCTTTTTTGGAAGCCCCAGTTGTGATTTCAGGAACCAGTATGTCCAAGACAATCCCACGGGTTGAACATTGTCATTAAAAGCATGACCTGTTCCTGCTTGAGGCAAATGATGGAGTCCCCGCAGGAGTGGTAGTGAATGAAGTGGCTGTATCATCCGCCTCAGCAGTGGCCCTTTACTGTGGAGCAAGACCTAAGACCACCGGAGATCTCTGAGGCCATGATAAAAGTCTTACATACCTTCCAATAAAAGTTGAGCTTGATACTGCCTTGTGACCTGCAAGACATGTTTGGGATACACTTTCTGGATGAATAGAGGAGACAGCAACCAAGCTAATCAGGAGCTGGAGTTCATGATGACCAAGGAAAGGCTGAGAGAATTTAGATTTGTTCAGCCTCTAGAAGGGAAGATGAAGGGGAGACCTTATTCCTGTCTCAACTACCTGAGAGACAGTAACGAGACAGCACCAAGACAGAACTAGGGTCTCCTTGAAGGTGCACAGCTCTGCTGGTCATTGCACTGACAACTCGCATCCACTAGAAAGCACCCCAGGAAGGCTCTCCTGTAAGCCACCTTCTCCAGCGTTATGTGTACGTGCCACTCTGTAAGCTGTTTCCCTATGATCTCTTGCTCTGAGATCAACGTTTCCATCCTGTTCCTCCTTCCCCCAAACTGCTATCTTGCTAGAGGTTAAGCTGCCTCTCAAGCAGCCCCCATCCCACTTAGCTTCTATCCCGGGGTTTTCTTTCATGAAAAAGGTACTGTAAAGGCTCTGGGCCTTGTGCTATGATTTACACTTTTTCATCTCCTGTAGAAAGCCTGCCATGGATGTGATGATACCATTCAGCTCCGTTTACCTGAGAACTTAAAAAAATACCATCGGAGGTTGTTTTTTCCATATGGGTAAATAGTAGGGGTGGGAGTATTCCTTATGGGAAACCTGGAACAGTCGCACTCTGTCGGCCTGACATTTCCTGCTGTAATTGAAACTTTTGATGTTAAAAATTCCATTTACACAGTGTCTCTCTAAGCCAGGCAGGGAGAAGGGCAGAGGTGGGCACAGCGTTAACACACAGTTTCCCCTACTCCTCCACTGCAGCCAGTTAAACTATAGCAGGTGAGATGCATAGATGTAAGGGGAGGAATATGAGGAAGGAAATACCAGCTGCGTTAGGTAATTTGGGTCAGAGGAAGCCAGGCATAGTTACAGAGGCAGGTACAGATTAAATTGACTTGAGGCTCTAGGTCTCCGCATGTGCCCATACCCCTGCCCAGGGAGCAGGGAGAGGTGCACCCACGTGGTCCGGTGCTCACACGGGATGTGCATCTCTCACATCTGGACTCTGCCTTAAGAGGCCAGAGAAACAGCTCCCTCAGAACCTATGGGGACCAATGAGGAGAAATAACTTAGCTCTCTTGCAAGTTAGAGGATGTTTAGCTGAGTGACTTTAAAAATCCCACCCAATGCTATAAAAGTTACTCCTCAATGAAATCAGCCAAGCAGAAAAATTCTACCCCAAATCCCAGCCAGCCTCAGGTGGAAATCCAGGCAGAGGAGCCCATCACTGCCAAATGTAAGCTTATCCCAGCACCAGTTCCAGAGCCCACCATAACCTTATGTCTGAGGATCAGCACAAACCTGCTCCCCACTCAAGCCAGTCCAGTAGCCCCAGCCAGTGTGGATTCAGTTTATCCACAGGGCTCCTTCCAGCTGGGGACACAGCTCATGGGTCCATAGGGGTTTCACCCAGCACAACTCGCCAGCCTCTGCCTCAGCTTAGCAGTAGCCACCAGTGCAAAATCTTCCTTTACTTCCAGCTCTACCCCGCCCTAGGACCTCCTGTCATTCCCAGCCCTCAAGCAAGACACATTCTGACTCTCCTCCTCCACCTCCTTCATGAAACTATCTGGCAGCCTCTTCAGGGGTGAACAGCGGCAGCAAGAACCATCTGAACGCTGGTATCAACGCAGGCCGAGCTCCCGCTAGCAGTAAATACATTAATAAGACAAAGTACAGGACAAAGTGGAATCCCTGTGAGTAATGGACATAATTACATTAGCTAGTCAAAGTAACTTTATGTTAAGAAATATTTTTGGCATGCCATGAAAAGTCTAAATCCTGTCACACCCCAACAGTTACAAAAGTCAAAGGCAACATAACATGAGCTTTATTTTAACTGTTACATGCATTTGCATAAAAATGCTTCTTCAGAATGATAATGCAACTGTGCTTCCCTGTTTTCTTTTTTTTGCTGGTTTCCCTTTTGATGCAACTTTCTTGCACCCTCAAAGGCACAAAGTAGAACAGGAAACAGCTCTGCCTACAAGTCTTTTCTCAGGCACCTTAAAAAATTAAGGCTCAATGCTTTGAGCTTCTTTCATGTATCCAAACACAAGACAGTGCAAAAAACCAAGTTCCTAGACTCACCAATTGTTTCTGAAAGTCTGGATTTTCATTGTCAAATGCATATCTGACCCTCCAGCCATGACAGGGACAGCCACAATAATAGCAAATTACGCTCATCATTATTTTTCCTAGCAATCCCTGCAACATCTGTAGCAGCATGGGGTGAGAAAAGCAAAGCTGGATCTACAGAAACAGGCATTTCATAAAGGAAACAAACGAGTTATTTGATAGATTAATTCTCATTTCTAACCCTGTAACTTAAATGACACCTGACTATAAACTCAATGTACCCCTCAGAGTTCCACTAAAAGTTCATTCAGGAACGGAAGCAGGGGAAATTTTCAGGTCTCAAAAAGACTAAAACACATTTTATGCTGCTGACTTTCTCAAACTCTGTCACCAAAGCAAGCAAAACGAAAACCTAAAGTTAACAGCTGTTACATTTTGAAGATAAATCTAATATACAGATGCTCATTTTTATTTAAATATTTAGGTACTTCTGGAGAAAAGTCTGAATTTCTCCATTTAAAAAGCCATTTTACTTTTAAACTCACCCTTTATTTTTTGAAATAAATAAATTTAAAAGCTTCAAAAACTAATCAATGAAACTGTTTCAAAACAAATAATTTGTGATGGCATAATACATTTCATTTGAGACAAAACGAATCCTTTTGTTTGTTTGTTTGTTTTTGACAGAATGAAAAATCGGGGAGAAAAATCATTTAGGAAGACCTAAACCCAAGAATTACCAGTGATCCCAGTGCCTACCCGTTGTTCTTATATCTCCCACCAAGGATGCTTTCCTAGGAAAGCTGATAATAGGCGTTCCAGTTTTCCCAGGCAAAGTTGGGATGTTGAATTGCACTAAGATAATATTTTCTGCTACAGTGGCATCAAGAAGCCTCCTAAGACTGTACCTTGGGATTTTCCCATTATGCAAAAGATCGCTCCTTACTTGAGGGGCTGACAACTGAGAGAGAAACAAAGATGGGAAACCAAAACTGAAGTGATTTGCCCAGTGCCATAGAGCAGACTGATGGCAGTGGAGGAAGGAGTCTGGTGTACCTTGACTCTTCCTTTATAGGAGTGCATGGTCAGATTCACTGGATAAAGTCTTCGTTTTGATTTCTCCTGCCTTATTTCTGCTTCATGGGTCGGCAGAGGGTTGCAGAGCTTCCGCAAGTACAAATGTAATGGTCTTCAGCAAACACCGAGGGGGAACCAAGGAAGATCTTTATCTTGATCTTATATAGATCTTGATTTTTGACCACCTGGAAGAAATGGGAACTCCCAGTGTGCCACTAGCAGAAGCCACATACCTCAAATTATCAACTGTGAGATAAAGAAAAAACATGAGGAGGAAAAAGAGATACCAAGTAAATAGAAAAAGAGAACTGTCAGGAACCAATGGCAATACTTAGCGTAAGAGTTCTGGGAGTCTCTGGTCTACTGCTATGGGTAAACATTTGTCTGAATGACAGCACACGGCGGAAAATTATGTGAGATGGGCCAGAACTAAGTCATGATTGATGAGCCTTGGAAGAGCAGGACCTGGCTCTCCAATGTTGGTTTTGCAACCTTTGATCTTTATAGCCACGCATTATAAAGTGGTTTCAACTTGTAACTAAATTCCTAACATACTCAGCTGTAAAATCCAGACATATCCTGAGTAATAAAACAAATACATAAACTGGAACTTAGGTGAGAGTCATCTTTTACTGTCACTTAATGCTGGGAACACCTAGACCTTGTTATACTGGATTCCACAGGAAAATGTAATTTTAAGAGCAGAATGAAGGGATTTTGGCTAGAAACAAATTAATTGGGCTCTACAGCCTACATCATTAATCCTACGTGGATCACCAATTTACAGTGCCTCTAAAGAGCACTGCAGAACAGGCACCTTTCAGACTGTTACACATACACCGCATGGTGTTCATGAAATACAACTTCTATCGCTCCATGTATCAGAGCCACGGGCCCTCTGCAAAAACGTCATTCTGCAAACACTGGATGTAACCAATAAATCAAGGCAATTGCACAAGCCACAACTTAGGTGGCATTAATTAGATCAGTGGAAGTTATGATCCAACATAATTATCATTGCTACCCCACCTATGTTTAATTTCAGTGTTTCTTCCTATCTTTCCCCCAGAGGGACAACAGGAGAGTTAAACTACATGCTTCAACAGTGTCAGTCTCCAGAGGCAGCCCAAAAGAGCGATGTTTGGTAATTATATGAGTGCAAGTAAGGGGAAAGGGACTATCATGAGATGTGATCAGATACCGTACAACAAGGGGAGAAAGAAATAAATTCACCCTTTGCCCCTTACATACCTCATAGCTTTGCGATTGTACAAGAGGTCTAGGCTTTGTGCTGCCTGATCTGAGCAACCAGTCCCCATTCAGCAAAGTATTGACCTACAGCAATCACTTTAAGCATATGGAGAGAATTATCAAAGTAAACCTGATTTCCCAAAGTCTTACACACCTATTTAAAATGTCCTCGATGGGACACGGCAGGGGAGGGGAAGAAGGGTACTAGGACAGGACTGGCAGCCTCTCTCACCACATCCACATCTACTACATCAAGTAGCGCAGAACAAGAGGAACAGATACACGGAAACAACTGGCGCCAAGGACCTGATACCCGTACTGTGCATTTCCATTCGGTATGTGCTGTACTCCAGACTAGCTGCAGGCTGCTGTCCTGTGCCAGGTGCAGTCCTGAAGCACGTCCACTTCCGCTGCCTTCCCAGAGGAAGCCAGTTCACATCCTCCATGACTGCTTTGTGACATAAACGTGCAGTTAAGTGGGGATCACGGGGAGACTCAGTTCAGAAACGTGGTTGATCTCAGATAAAAAGCTAATGCCAGACCCTCCCTTGGAGGCATCTCCCTGCTGAGCATGGACAAGTGTCCGGGGATACAAAAGCTCTGCTAACCACCCAGTGTTTCGGAGATTTTTAAGCAAACATCTCCTGAGATAGCTACAGAATGAGAGACGCGGGAGTATAACCAAGCCACTGTGACACTATGCCCAGCCTGTTTTGTCCTGCTGAAATAGCCCAGTGTAGCACAACCCTGCACTGGACCGACAGGAGTGTCCCCAGACAGCACTGTGCTGTGTGGCTGCACCAAGACACAGGCAGCCAGCTCCCCTGTGTGGTGTGCGTGTCCTCTTCATCTCTGGTACTCCCTCTGTCAATAAGGACAATTTTATAAGCTTCATCCCCGAGAACTGTGCTTCAGGAAGCGAGAGTCATACAAATGGGAAACCAAGTGTTTACAAGACTGAGCCCTGAATCACAGCCCAGGACACAGCTGTAATGACAGTACATGGCTGAAGAAGAGCTACTGCCTTCGATCTGTCTGGAAGGACTTTATACAAAAAGGTATCACATCTTTCAGGTCACGGCACTTCTTTCTGGCTGAAGGTTGCATCATCACAGTGGTTGGAAGACAAAGAGGTTTTCTGCTAAAAATCTCTAAAGATGCTCTGTTTTAGCAGGTCAATTGGTTCTCTTCTCATTTGACCTTTCTTCCACGCATCTGCTCTTCCCTACACTTAAAATAAAACATTTTCCTTTGACACTGTGCAGGGCTGTGCTTAAAGAGAGATTGGTGTAATCAGGTGTGTTCCTAGTGAACTGCAGCCTGCAGTACAAAGACACCACTGTTTTTCAGAAGGCCATTCAGTAATGTTCACTCAACAGAAGAGACCAACAGTATGGTAATATCCATCAATCCCATGCATTTTCTTGTAATTAAGGAAAGGTCAGTAGCCGTGCCTTTCTGAGAATCACGTTTACCTTTTCACAGGCAAAAAACAAATACATACAAATTTTACAAGGGAAACTTTCCTTACCATCCAGAAACCCAAAACCTGAGACATGAAAAAATTGTAAACAGCCAACTGTGCTCATCTAGTAAGGTTTGGGAAACCCATTTTCCCCCGTGGTTGGCTGCAGAACTGTTGAGGTAATATTTGGTACCTAACAGCAAAAGCTGCTGTGTTCCAGTTTCTTCATGCTTCGCTGCTGCAGAAAGGCCCCGATTCACACCACTTCATTACCTTTCCTCATTTTTATAGGCAGCCAGAGGGCATGCTGGATCCTCAGTCTGTTTGTCTGGATCCACTCATTAGTAAATGATGTGTAGTGAGCAATAACACACACATGAACATTTAGTCTGAGTAGATTCTTTAACATTCAAATCGGTGGTGCTACTTTGGCAAAAAAAGCAACAGACCTTTCTGAAATGTGATTTTATTTTCTTTATGCTTTTGTAGTTGTAGAAGCCATATCATCAGTGGAGCAGAAGCACCAAAAAACAAGAATGAAAGAGAAGAAAGAAAAAGACAGGACTTGTGCCTATGAAGTGCTGTTAACCATCAGTTAACGATCAGTTGCTAGGATCATGAGGATCCTGCAGCCAAGACCACAGCCACATTACGGAGGCAATCTGAGTGGCAGCATTGACGCTTTTGCTGTATAGCTGGACAAGAAATGCTAAAGAGGAACACGGGTACGTAGAGATTCAGCTGGGAAATCTGCAGCAATGTTGAATGCAAGCCTGACCTGTTGCTCTGGAAATAGGGAAATGGAAATGACCTAGAAATAAACTTTTAGGGACCAAGCCTTTAACCCCTCCCTGTTTCTCTTGGTGGTATCACCACGTATAATCTCTTGTTGTAATGAAGGGAAATTGGACAGAGAGGGACAGATACAGGATATAGACATTCCATCAAATCCTTCTGACATGCAACCCCTGGAGACCACGGACCACTGGTGTGAGAATCACAGAGAGACAATCCAACACAATCCCTGCTCTACTTTTCCCATCATTAGCTGGGTACCACAGAGAACGTAGTTAAAAATGGCTTCTCAAATAGCTTTAAGGATTGGAAATCTGATAAGGCAAATACAAGTGGAAAAGCTCCACTGACGTCAGTGAGACTTATATAAGGGAAGATTTTGTAATGGTAAAAGTAACACTGGAACTGAAAAGTCCTGCACACTGAACAAGGAAGTTTTGCAGGTTAACCTCAACACAAGCCTCAGAGTTGCCCTCAAAACAATTCCGCGCCCCCCCAACCCCGCAAATAAAACCTGAACTCAGGCTATTTCTGCAAAAATTGGTCACTTTGTGCGTACAATGACACAAGCATAACTTACTGCAAAGCTACTCGTTAATAAGCAGCTAAGAGATTCAATAGTGAATGATATTTGTAAAGCTAAATTTTTAATTTATACATACGAGAATTTTAATGAAAAGATGTGACTGGAAAATGTAGTACATTTAGCCAGTCCTGGGACAATATGGTGTGGGAGTCATTCTTCCTTCGTACAATTCTTCTTTTCAGGACCGTTTAGTAAGCTGGTGTGAATTAACACTGGTCATTTGAAATCAATTGAAAAAAATGGAGCTATGCCAAATTACATCAGTGAAGGATCCAGCCTTTTGACTTCAAGTTATCCTCAGTTAACACTGGTGTAATCAGAAAAAGGCAACATTTACTTCTCTGCCCAATGAAAATAGCCTGGGTATTGGCTACTTTCAGAGAACTGCCTGAAAACATTCCACAAACCATGAATTATTCACAGTATTAAACAAATAATTGTGACTAGTAAATAAATATTTGAAAGTAATGGCTGGTTCATACACCATTCAAGCATCGTGTACGGGGGAGATATTCATCATATGAATTACCCATTAAGAATTATTGGCTCAGCTCTAGTTATAACTGATAAACAGTCATGTGGATAACAAGGCAAGTGTTTGGCAAGTCTCCTGCTTTCATTCTCAGCAATATGGCTTCCTTTTCAACAGACACATAAGCTCAGCTATTTATCCCCCCTTCTACCAGAGAAACTAACTGCCTTTGGTGCACCTGAAAGGCGAGAGCTGGCGTGCAGTTTCCCCGAGCCCTACTTGTCTGGTTAAATTCCAGGTCAGGCAACAGCCCTCTGACAGAACCACATTCCTGCTGTAGTTTCAATTACCTAAATTATTCTTCACCTCCTGTCCTAAGCATGGGCATATTTTTGATGGCCTGAGCTGGGAAATGTGAATGCAAACTGCTACCAGATGTAGAGAGGAAGAATGATTTCATATCGGAGGCACTAGCCTCCGAGTCAAAATAGCTGAGTTGCTGCTGTGCCACAGGCTTTCTGTAAGCCACTTAGGCCCAAATCCCCAAAGGTATTTAGGCTTTTAACTCCTGTTCATTTCAGCGCGAGTTAAAAGCCTAAATACCTCGATGGATCTGCATTTTAGCCTCTGTGGTTATGTCTACACAGGGCAAGGGTATCCATAGTACTGAGTGGGCACATCAGAGCTAACTCTTAACAACCTGGCTCTGGTAGAAGAGCAATATCCTGGTGTTGGTCTACGACTCGGACAAGAGTGGAATAGAATCTGACTGCAGATAGCTCTAACAAAGCATTCCCAGCTACAGCATGCTCAGAGCTGGCCTAGGTATCTCCACACAGCCACTGCGTTCTGCTGGGTGGGTACAACCCACATGCCTCACAATTACACTGCAGTTTGGGTGACAGCCTGCCTTGTCAGGATACGGGGAGAACGAGCGCATCCCAGAAGACTTGTACAGTGCCCGGGTGTTCTGCTGGTGAGCAGCACATAAAGCGCAGGGAGCCAGCAGGCTTGCTTCAGCTGAATGACCCTGTAAGTTCCATTTTAATTCAGCTTTTCAGAAAACAGCTTCTGCCGGTCACAGAAAGGCAGCAGGGTGCTGTGCAACACCGTCCCAGTTAAATGTCTGGCATCTTTCCCTTATAACACCAGTACAATATCTGACTGCGTTTCCAAAAAGAATCGGAGCAAATGGTTAATGTGCAGTTACAGTAGTTAAAAAAAGAAATGCTTTGCTGCTTTCTATTGTCAGTTTTGGCAAGCAGCACCGGGGAAGCGAAACACTGATAACATTGCTTTATTGTTCATGTAGGTCCCAACCTTAACATGCTACATCTGTATCTTCTGTCTCAAGAAGTTGCTTTCTTTTCATCAAACACATTCCAGAAGTCAACAGTAAAAGCACTGACAAGAGACAGCAGATTGATCCATTAACTCTCACTCACTGCTAACAGTTCCTTGGCTGAAACCGGACCCTGCATTCCACTTGGGAAGATTTGGTAAGTTCAAAATGTAAACATGCTTGCAGGATTTGGTTACTGCTCTCATACGCAGCAGCTCCTGCCTCAGCTTAACAGGAGGTGCTGGGAATCTCTACAGGTGCTGTGCCTCTTACTTTATACATGCGTAATTAAGTAACAAACAGGACAGGCCAAACAAGTCCTGTGTGCCTCGTGTTAATATTGTACTACATTCTCAGTGCTAATCAATGTGGTTGCAAGGAAGGATATTACAGCATATAGTCCTTTCTAATATGTCTAACAATAATAATAATAATAAAAAATAATAATGCGTTCTGCCTTTGCCAGAAAAGATGCAATTAAATGAACACATATATTCCCTTTGGAGACAGGCCCTTAAGCATCTTCCTTTTCTTGCATGTCATGGCTTTGAATTTGCTTTGCAAAAGCAGCCTTTATTTTAAGGTAGATTTATCTAACAACGCTCCTTTGTTGAACTACGATTCTCTAATCTGTATTACCAAAGCATACGGGGTCTCTGCTCACAGAGCGTTGACTCCAGCGCATCAGTCGCTGCAAAAACACAGAACAAAATGCCACTGCGTACACATCTGCTAACAAAGCTGCAACGCCTGGGAGAGACTCGTCTCCCAGTGTGGCTCTTTGTCCCCCTCTACTGACTACAACAGTCGGTCCCAGGTCCAGTTCCTGCATCCAGGGATTCCAGCCCGGGGTGCTGTTACCCTTGGAGAGGTGACAATACACCTTCTGAGAGGTGGCAAGATGCTGGCTTATCCTGGGAAGAAGCGGATTTTTCCTGTGCAGCAGCTGGACAAACAGAGTTTTGTCCAAGCAGGCCTCTGAGTGCAACTTCTGCATTGCTCACAAAACAGAACGGGTTTTTGTGCTGAAAAATTTGACGTGGATGTAAAACATCACTTCAGTGTTCCAGCCAATCCTTTAATATTGTGACTCAAGATGGTGTCTTTGGTGTCCCACTGGAAATGAAACTGAGCTTCCCTTTGGCTCTATGGGTCAGGTTCTTGCAACAAATGACAATTTTTAAGGCAGTCAACCGCTCCAGCTGAAAACTTCCTGCTTGTCAAGAATTCCATTTTTGATGTGACTGTGCCCCTCTCAAGGAAAGCAAGCACTTTTTAGAAGAAACACTCCCAATCAAAAAGCCATGTTTCTAAAAAACCATGTTTTTGGTGCATTTAAGAATCGCTATCTATTACTAACATTTGCTTTGCATGCAGACTACAGTACCAGGTCCAGTCCTGCAGCTCATGAGCAGAACCAGTAGAGATTGCTATGGGGAGGTGCCAGGAGCCACTCCACTGACATCACTGGGACTTTTGCCACTGATTCAGTAGAGTCATGAATTCATGCAGGTCTTGGCTGCCACTGGACTCGAGGTTTAATTATACAACTCTTTACTAGCTGGTTCTCTAGCTTTCTACAATGCTAGCTTCCCTCCAATCTCACTACAAGGATTAGTTCTGACTTGTTCCAGGGGCCTATTTGAAAGGTTCATGTTCCTCATGCTTCTCTTCTTCCTTTGGGACTGTAAAATCACTGATGCAGTTCCCTATTCCAGGTATATCTGTGTACACGTCACCCATATTTACATCTTAACACTTGCATTTTCTCTCATTTGTTGTCTCAAGTTTCAGATGGTTTTTTGCCCTTCCCCAGGTCTTCTGTATTTAATACCCTGCTGTGACAGGTCTATAAAGTGATCCCAGCTAGCAGTGAATGATCTGGGGAAAATGATTTGTTGTTGTTATTACGGGTCTGGCCTAGCAATTTGGGCTAAGTCTCCAGATCATTTTGGCCTTTTGGCGTGACCGTTAAGAAATCATTCCACTGTCAGATCCACCTCTGCCTGTACGGAGAGACAGGCTGCACACTCCAACTGCAAATCCTTCAGGAACTAGTGCTGGGTTTGCTGCCTGTCTGCACAGCAGTGAGAGCAGTGAGGCTTCTACAAACTGGGAGCATCTCCTAGTAAGTCTGGACGGAGAATACCTGTCACTGAAGATAACATGAAACAGCGTAATTTGCAGCTGTGACTTTGTTCGCCCTGCAGTCGAAGGCACGACAGCAACACACCGACCAGCTTCAGCAGAGCTACTTTGGGTACCTTATGCAGTGGAGACACAGTGTTCAGGCACCAGCTCTTGAATATGCACATGGCATCCTGGGCAGGCTTGTCCAGCCTGCCTTAAACCTCGTGAAGATTAAAGCTAGTTGTTATTTGATTATCTGCAGTGCAATCACACCGCCCAGTTGCAACACAGGCACAGTCAGTGACCAAGGGACCGTTCCTCTCTCAGTGCTGTATTGTCAGAAGCGTGCATTAGCTGTGCGAGAAGCCAGGGGGCTGGAAGGCTGTACTGAGGTGATCCTCCCTGCCTGCAGACGGACCATTTTGTTCTGAAGCAGCCATGGCTTTGTTAGCAGCTCACAAATGCTGCGATGTTTCAGTCTCCCCCTTTCCTCCACACAGTCTGAAAGACAGACTGAGGCCTGGAATAGCTTGAATTAACTTTAGCTGCTTTTTCAACAAGCTATCTGTTAAAGAGAGAGAAGCAAACTTCTGTATAAAGTTGCTATTTGCTTTATGTATTTTAAATCCCGGAGTGAGCATGAGATAAGCTATCATGGAGATTTACAGAAACTGAATTACCGCCTTCATCAGTAGCACTGCTACCTGATGTGAAGGAAAACACCACTAGGTGAGTTCCATGCGAGCATAACTGATGTGAAATAAGAATAAAGCCTCTAAGCACCTAAGTCTGCAATTATGCTCTAGCACAGCTAGAGCTGCTGCAGATTCAGATCCACAGGTATGGTTATGTACCTTCATCTGGGCACAGAAGTACAATCTGCACTCCAGTTTTTAGGGGCTACACTGAAAAGGCCTCTGAAAGCTAGACCCTTTCAGGAAGCCTGAAGTCCCCAGACAGAGAACTTCAAATTGCAACTCGCTTCTCATAATCTCTGCCTAAATTTGCAAAAGACAGGGCTACAGCTGATGGAAAACCAGCTTCCCTAATGTCTGGACCTGATTATTCAGACACATTTTCAAAATGAGAACTATGAACAAATTAAGTGTGAGAACTTGTGAATTCCTGCTGACCTGCTATATAACTGCTTAGGGTCACACATTCAAAATGCTCCGACAATGTAGACATTAGCAGGGCTGCATCAAAAGCTTCAGTGTCTGCGTTTGGCTAAGCAAGCATGAGTTTGGATACTTATTTAAAACTTGTTTGTATCCCTTAGTTCATGAAGCCAGGGTGAAAAATTTGTTGGAATAATCCTTCTTATGAGGTCTCCAATAACACCTGCATCCAGCTGGGCTAGAAAAACATTCAGAGCAACCTTCAGAGGCTTTCTTCCTTTTGCCTTCCAGTTCCAGCTGAGACCCGGAAGAGCAAAGTTTTGTAAGCAGGACCAGCAGTGGGGGAAAGAAAAGTTTGCAAAGTCTTGGTAACCATACCCGTATGAACCAGCGTCAAGTGCCTGCATCTGCGCATAACCGAAGTCCAGCATCTGGGAGAACCACAAACAAGAGTAACTGGCTATATGAATCATATGTTCTCTTGATAGAAAAATACAACTGCCTATGTGCTTGAGCCTCGCATTTAAGTAATTGAGGAAAATAAAGTCACTTTTAATTTTAAAAAGCTGTCAGTTGTGTCCTTACTAATTAAGGTAGCATGGATGCAATAAATCAGTCCATGTGCCAACCCACAGAGGTCAAATATAACCAGGCAGCAAATTATAGTAAACATTTATGGATTCCTTGTATACGGCACATGACCCCGCCCACTCCTTTTGGCACAGGAGTTTGCTGTTGATTGCACTGGTCCTTCTGGCATTTCATGTCCTCATACAAGTCATACCAAGTAGCCTCCCTGAAATACTGTACTTGAGCATGATCAGACTCATTTTAATCATTGTGTGTATTTTAAATGATGACTAACACTCTGAGAGGACGAGAGAAACCAAAATGGTCAGGGAGCTTTTTTTAAAAGAGGAACAAGGAAAATGTAAATTGAGGTTTCTATTTAAGCAACAAGAAACTCGATGCATCCTTCTGCAGAGGAATGAGGGCCTAGTGGCTGAGACACGGGGCTAGGGTGTAAGACCCTACTGACACACAACATGTCTCCAGGACCGCACGGAAAACCCACGGCAGAGTCCCTGTGGGACCAGGGTTCCTCAGCTCCCCATCTGTGAAATGGGGATAATTAACGCTTCCTGACTCCCATCCTTTATCTGCTTTGCCCATCTATACCAAAAAACACTTCACTGAAAGGGACTGTCTTTAATTAGATGTCTGTGTGTGCTTAGCACAATAAGGTGCCAATTTTAGCTGAGGTCCCCGAGTGCTCCTACCTAGCAAATGAAACAGGCATTTACTGCAGGGTTAATGACCAACTGAGATTACTTGATATTATTATTTCATTTGTACTGCTGTCACACCTACGAGCACCAGCCAGAGACCTGAACCTGTTCTGTGTTTGCATTTAATGCATACAGAACATAATGACAGTGCCTCTCCCAAACAGCTTAAAATTAAGTTTTACTCTCCCTTCCCCCACCACCGACTTGCACTGAGTTTGTTCCAGGGAATGCTTTTCAAATATATCTGCCAATGTGGCAGCTTCCATTATCTCCTTGTGTCTGTTCAGATTAGATACACATAACACCTGAGAAGTGCAGATGAGATTTTGATCACAGCTAGAAAGAAAGTGAGAAATATTTTCTACCAAAAGGTTTAAAGAAACAAAAACATTTCCCGTGTTTTTAAATGCAGTAATGTCCTGCTGATAATTTCTCTGACAAAAGGTGAAAGAAGATCGAAATAAGAAAGACCTAGGAAACAATCGGATGTTTTTGTCTTCAGAAAAGCAATGAATTTTGGTGGAATTTCAGAGTTTTCACAGAAGGTTGTCTTGAGGAAAAGCCTTCCTATGTAGAAATCTTTAACCACAAAATGCCATTTGCTGCTGTTGGCAGTCCTGCTAGCGAAGTGGAGACTACTCCACACAAGTGCAGGGGGTTTGGGATACGAAATCCACCACCTAACCACTATCTTGAATTTCGTCTAAAGCCCTTGAAGCTCCTCTTGCATGTTACAGTATCTAGGGAAGCCTAACACAAGATAGTACATGCTACATTGGAGGATACTTCAGGTTCTGAAGTACACTGGAGCTTCTGGTAGAGGATGAAAGAGATGGAGATGTGAGATGTCTTGTGTTACGAGCCATTTCCTTTCCCTGTGGTGGCACTGATCCTTAAGAGAGACTTTTTTTTCTTCTAGTAAAAAAACTTTTCAAAGGAGGTTCCTTACCAACTACAGATGAAAGGACAGGAGCTGGCGTGAATATCTCTTCAGCATCAGTGAGCCTGTTTTATACTGTGCACACACCTGGAGAGTCCTGGAATACGAGAGAAACCACCTTTACACCTTTGCTTACCAGAGAAGTTCCCAGAACAAGTCTGAGACTCTTCAAAAACTGGCATTTTACCAATAAGTTGCAGGCAGCAAGAATTAAGTACTTTCTCCCTTGCCTTCTTCAAACTGGAAAGAGAGCTTGCAGCTTCATTTGGTTTATGTATGCTCCTCACCTTGTGCAGAGATGCACCAGGAGGAGAGCAGGGACTGAAGAGGAGCCTCATCCCAACACTATTCGGCTTTTCCTAACTATCAAATAATGATACTTGCTGAAAAGGAAATCTCTTTTGTTTAAGCAGTCGGCAACAAAAAGAGAAAATAATGATGTGGCCTTCCATCCTGCCCCTCCCCACTGCAAAAACTGCCCTTCAGACACAACACCCCAACACTGAACATCAAAGTGAATAAAAGCTGGGAAAAAGAAACACCTGGGAGGAAAGTAAAGGATCCCTTTTAGAAGGGACATTGTAGTGCCTCGTCTAACACGATGTTCTCCTTCAGGTGTCACTACTGGCTATTCCTCACCCAGCACTCACCGAATCCCGCGTTCAATGAGCTTGGAATATCACACAAGAGCAGGCCTGCTCGGACATCCTTTTGGAGATGGTCAGCCCCTTGAACCAAAAGATGTGTGGGATCCGTGATGTATTATTCACTTACAGGATGGACTCACACACAGATGTGCTCACCTACAGGAAAGCCTCCAAGCCCCTCAAGAGATCCCTTTCCACACGCCTTACTCGGGCAAAACTGCTCAATTTTTTCTAAGAAAATTAGAAAAGAAATTCGGTCCAAGAAACCAAGTATCTTCCAAATTACCCCAGATGCTGGTCTTTAATATTTTCAGGGCAAGCTATGCTCAAATCTAGGAGTAAAATCTGAGAGGGCAGAAGCCTCTCTGGCGATTTTATTTTGAAAACTTTTATGAAGACTCTACAAATGCAGATAGAGGTGTGACAATTCAGGGGATGATGATCAGAGCTGCTATTAGAAAAATCAGGACAGTAAAACTCTAATTCCCACAGCTGCAGGAAATACAATACAGAAACATAAACCTGAATAATCATGAGTCAAATAAAACCCAGAAGGCATTATATACAAAATCTCATCATTTTTAACCAGTGGTATGATTTGAGAGACTTGACTCATGGCTTCTTAATGCTTTGGGTCAGCAACACTAGTTGACAGTGCTAGTGGCTGAAATAAGCTGTACTTGCTATCAAGTCAATTATGTGCCTACCTGGCAATTAGCCAGGTATCTCAAAATTAACAGCTCATTAGAAACCCGTCTGTGATATATGGACATATTTCACATGGACAAGCCCTTGCTCAGGAGCACTCCCACTGAACCCAGCACAGGGAACAAGGGAGAGGACCAATATCCAGCACATGTGCTTCCACGGTGGGGTCTGCTGTCTCCAGTAGGGTGGAGAACAGCATTTCAGTGGGCAGATAGGTTAGAAATGGGTCCTATGCATGCTATGGCTCTCACCTCCAAAGGAGAACTAGATTCAGGATTTGTGAAATGTTTTTCAGTTGTCCTGTTTTGCTGGAAACCAACCTCATGTCTGCAGACTGGCTCAATGCTATACTGCACCGCCACCGATTTCGACCCCACATTGAGGAAGGTTTGTTCTCAGCAGGATCATCTGCTAGAGCAGCAGCGATGTCGGCCACAGTTACGTAAACAGAAGCAAGTCCAGAGCTGATTACGTCTTTTCATTGATTGAAGTGGACTTCTTCAAGATCCAATAGTTTTTCCAGCATTGTTGATTAGAACTGGGCAAGATTTTTCTGTTGAAGGATGTTGGCTTCTTCATCTAACACAATTCAACTGTTGACAAAATTTTGGAGTTTTCACTGAAAACTCCATTTCAGTGAAAATCCCCAACTAAACACTTCGATTGTGGATCAGAAAGCATCTTTGATTAAAGAATAAAACATTATTTCAGATGTTGGGTTCCCCTTTTCATTAGTTCTTGCTTTTGTTTCTCATTGCAAGCCTCTCACAAAGAAAAAAAAAAAAAAAAAAGGCATACAACTTACATTAAAAAAAAAAAAGGGAGGAAGGGATTTTTGAATTGTATTTTCCCACATGGAAAAGACATCTCTGAAGCAGTCCTATTGCTGATTGGTAACACTGTTAACATTTAGGAGACACGGGTATCGTTCACCTCGGGATCTTGGAGAACGTGCTTTTTAGAGACATTCAAAGAACTTCAGATGCGGGACAGCGATCTTTGGAATACATCCATGAAAACTAGATGAAAATTAAAGACGGGAAGTACTGAAGAAGCAAGACTGAATTAAAATCCATTGGACTTGACTCTGGGGCTCAGTTTGAATATTCTTACTCACATGGAATGGCATTTTGATTTCAAACCACTCCACTAGTGCACTGTGGGTGCTATTTAGGAAAAGTAAAGGCATTACAGCCCGGCCTACTGTTATTTAGAAATAGAATTGCAATTGTGTATTGAGTTCTTATCTTAGGATGAGGTAATCTACAGTATGCTGATGAACGTTTATCAACTGGGATGGTAAAGCCCCAGGGAATGACAAAGAAGAGAAAGAATGGGAAGGAGACACATTGACTATGAAACACTCCTTGCTAGAACAAGAAACAATAGTGTGCTGCAACTGAAAAAGAAAAAGAGACACTTCCTGGGACAAGAAACCTTGCTGAGCTACATTACTGAAAAGAGATAAGGGTGTTTTCAGTGACAGGTCAGGGCATCGAAAACATAGCAATTCCTGCAGCGAGACACAAGGTCTTTCTAAGGTTTATGTTTAAGGTTTCTAAGGTCAAGTGACTCTTGCTTCAGATCAGCAAAGTATCTGTTTCTCGGGTAAAACTGTTTAAAACAACTTGTTATAGAAAGTAAGTACTGAGCAAGTCTTGAATTCTAGAGACCTGCAAAATCTCTTACAATAGACACCCAAAATCGCCCATCACTTCAGATTTCTCCACAGTCTTTTCCATGCAGTTGAATCAGTAATTTTCCAGCCAGAAGCTTATCAAAGCATTACACCTCAACATTTCAGTTCTTATTTTCTAGCTACTCTTAACTGACTAATGATAATCTCAAAATTAAAAAGCGAATTTATTTCAGATCTGCTGCTGGAGTTGAGCTCCCAATAGAAAGGGAATCTAAATTCCAAACTCAGAGATGGAGTAAACACTATTCCCACTCAAGCATGGCCAAAACGAGGTTGGGATGGAAAGAACTGCAAAGCACAGGCAGAATATGTGAGAACTACCAGGAGATTTTAAAAGCAATGCAAGAAAAATTTCACACTCCAAGCATTTATTTTTTAAAAAAAACCTTTGGCCAGTGCTGCCCAAGAAGCATCACAGAGCAGAACAAGAACTGACAGCACCTGGAAAGTACATGTGCTGCTTGTACTGCTGCCCACCCTCTTTCAGAAGGAATTTTGCATGCTACTCCCCCCATGAAATTTGAAAATCTTTGCTTTAATCCTTAACATAATTTCTATCCAATTTCTGTAACTTCTGTAAGGCCTTCCCATTGACTCAAATAAGCACCAGAGTCCTGGTATAAAAATAACTTCCAAAAAAGACTACGGCCATGACGAGATATTTCACGTGGAAGAGAACGCTTTCCACACCTTTACCTCCAGAGCAGCACGCTGTTGTACTGCACTAAGGCTCTTCACTGGTTCCATCACACACGGTGCAAAGCCTGCGTAGCCCCGTTATGCTATCCATGATAAGAGGAAAACCCTCAGCCAACCTCTTGCTGTGAGTCCTGCCCTTAAGCAGGGGTGAGGCTCGCTGAGAACTCACTTCCTGAAGTACCATGAATTTCAAATCTTTGGTGCCTGACACAAGGTAGTTTAAAGGGGTCTGAGTTTTTATAATCCGGTTAGCCTGCATTAGGCATCCAGACCCGAGACCTACTATTTCACCAGTGATAACCTTGCTCGGAAGTGCAGTCCTGCATTTCCAGCCCTAAGTTTTTGTCAGACAGCAAGCTACAAAACCAACATCAGCCTCTGCCAGCTGGTTGAGTAACCCCAGAGAAATGCATACACAAAGTTCTCACAAATCCCATACGTGACAACAAACCATCGATTCCCCTCGTGATGTTTAGGACTCCGTCAATCTGACAATTCTTTCACAGGTCGAACAAGAAGGAAAATAAAGAGCAGAACTTATGCTTCTTGGTCAAGGCGGTCACCACTGTGACAGCCACCCAGCCACAGACAAACTCCTGCACACATTAACAGCTCTTCCTGCTGCTGAGCTGGACGGCCAGCTAGTGACAAAAGAGAGCTACGTTGGCACTCAAAGAACTTGCTGAATACCTCCATCTACTGGCATAAAATGGGGAGGAAGGAAAGGAAAGGAATGGGGACAGCAGGGAAGCAAGGAGGGGAAGGTGAAAGTGGCTGAAGAAAAATAGCAGGAGGACGATAAAACCAAAGCTATGAATCATAAAATAAAAGGCCATTTATATGAGTATCCAAGGAGAAAGATGCAAGGGGAAATAAATAAATAAATAAATAAAAAGAAAGATGGTGGGAGCTGTTTTCCTGGCCACAGCTACTGGGAACCAATAAAGCTTTACCACAAGAGGGGCAAGCAGACCAGCCTGTACCAGGCAGGCTTCTCCCCAGCCTACACCCTCTTGGATCATGCAGGCTCACGTTCTGTGTATCACAGACCATTACATCTCAAAATCCTTCTTTATTTTAGCCAAAAAATTTGTGTTTGTTTCAGGTACCTAAAAGGTTGTCTGGCATTATGTGAAAGCCACCAGGAGAGGTCTAGGGTTTGTCTGAATGGGTGGTCAGCTCCTTCTCACCACAATTCCCATCCATACCAGTATCTCAACAGGAGGCTAGTGGCCATGGACTCTAACTGCTCAGGCCCAGCTCCCTGCTCTGGGCTGCTCCTGGACCTGGCAGGCCTATGGCCAGCATCTCCTGACATCTCACACCCTCTGAACGTCTCTGTATCACAGAGCCGCTCCACAAGCAATAATGCTCACCCTGCTATTGATCTGAGCTCGATAGGAATTCATCTCCAAGACAGGTAAGGCTCCACATGTCATTACCATAGTGCTCAAGTCATCCACCCACTTCGATCTGCAGGGCTGTTATCGCACTGATTGCTGTATGTACGCCTTCCAGGAGTGACTTTAGAGTCATCTACTCACCTAGAGTTATAATTAGAGACAGGAATGTACTATTGCAAAAGAGATTTAATATTCATTTGAATCCTTAACGTTAATTTGCTTGTGTGCCAGCCCCCTTGCCATGTTTGCTTTCAACGAATATTTTAACAAATTAATTTGCTGGCAGGAATATTGGTGGAAATGGTAGGCTTTAAGTCAGTACTGGGGAATACACCTGGGAAAGAAATTTAGCGCTCACAATTGTGCATATTCTTAACAGAAACCAGATATGAAGTGTTCTGCTCATCCAATCCCACGCGCTGGGCTGCAGTTCAAGAGGCCTCCGCTCAGTCCCTGTCTCTGCCAGACTCCGTGTCTGATGCCGGGCAACTCGAGCAATCTCTCCAGCTCACTCTGCTCCTGGGCCAGCAAAGCTACGCACGAGAGGGCTGGCAGCACAGCCAAGGCCTAACCATCTGATGGCGACTGCACAGAGATGCTTCCCTGAGCCAGTAGGAACAGGGGTATGGCTGCCTAGCACAGGGCAAGACTACAAATATGTGCTTTTAATTTGGGCTGGTCAATTCAGGTTAAAATAACAGTGAGGCCTCTCAAATTGCTTTGGTTTATCTGATTTAACATGAATTATCTAGCTCAGGTTAGCAAATCCACATTAAGAACACACCTGCATTTTTTGCTATGGAAATATCCATCATCTCTAACCTTTCCCACCACATTCAGGTCATAGAGACTACAGGAAAGCCTTTACCTTTTCTTCTCATCCCTAATTATGCTACAATCTATTCCCTTTCTAGACCACAATCAGCCCTGAAAGTCTACCCCTTCCCCTACAAAAGACCATAAAATATAAACGCTAAATTAAAAAAAAAAAAAAAAAAAGATATCACAAGTCCCTATTTTACATCTACCTTTGCAAGGAAAGGGCTCAGCCACACCAGTTGGTGATTTCGTCAGTTCTCTCTGCAACTGTTGCCATTTTTCCTCTCCATGAGAAAGGCTGCAGAATTAAGGTAAATCACATTCCACTTGAACTTCCCGCTGCTATGCCTCTTTCCTCTCTCTTTCTGTTATTTTGCCTCTTTCCTCATTCAGCCCAGCAACGCGCTCTTTCCTTTTTTTCAACATTGGCCTATTCCTTTTTCTTCCTGCATTTCCCTCACTAATTTCTACCTCCTTTTTCAGTCTGCCCTGCATCCCCCTCATAGCAGTGCAAGGAGAGATGGTAGCTCATTAACCAGTTATTTCCTCGCAGTGACATGTCAAACCACCAGAACTTGTGGCTGGCTGCACTCTGGCTTTCCCTTCTCCTCCATTAAGTCCCAGGATGGAGTATGACCTTCAGTATGTTGCCACTACTCCTCCACCTCCATGGCAGCCAACTTTCTGTCCTTTGCCTCTCTGTGCTCATCACTCTCTGGTTTCACCACTTTAGTCAGACTCTTCCTCTCTCCTTATTTCTCTCTCTTCCCTCTGGGCTGTAAGCCAAATGCCTCTGGTCTGATAGCAAGAGAGAGGGGGGGAAAAAAGAAAAAAAAATCCAACTCCAAAGGTCTGCATAGGACCTTTTTCCCAGATGGTTTGGAGACACGTAAAGAAGAATTCAGACACGGCAAGGACTAGATAGTTAGACTTTCTGAGCAAGGAAATAATGCCAGAAAGAATACTGGGCTAATTGCATTCACATTGTACCAATGCAAATTACTGGTGGTAGGGATCAAGGCCGGAATTTTCAAAAGGGCTACAGCTCATGTTTTTAAAAGCTCTTTACTGACTTAGGAGTCAAAGTCCTATTTTCAAGAGGAAGTTAAGAGCAAAAAACCCCTTCTGAAGCCAGTCCCAATTCTACCAGTCAGACTGGCATTCCCAGATCCTGACTTTTCCACCACCTCATTTTCATTGGGAAAGTCCCCAAGATTGCTCTCAGTGGGCAGGCACAGGCTGTGTCTTGGCAGCAGCGAGCAGCTCAGTGCCCACCTCCTGCCTAAATCCCAGTCTGAATCAGAAATTGGGCAGTTGCCCACTGGGTCTGGTTGGTACACAATGAACACCCACAAGCCTCATCATATCCCGTGCTTAGTGTTGCTCCCCATGACAAGGCTTAGTGGTACCGACCAATCATCGCTTGAACACCTCATTCAAACTCCAACATCAGCCGAACTTGGAGCAAGATCTAAATGTGGACTTTTAGGAGAGAGTGATGTTGCTGGCTGCAAGGCATCCTGAAGGGTCTTGCCATGCTTTTCCTGATGAAGTTCCTTTGCTTTGTGTAAAATGCTGAAAGGTTTACTGAGGCCAAGGGAAACCCAGAAGGATTCCATAGGCTAGAGATCAACCTTTCCCCAGAGGTGGGAAGCTGGTTTTCAGAGCCCAGGCTTGAAACTTGGGAGGAATATTTAGAGGGAGGAAAATGCAGCACACCTCTTCTGGTTTTCTTATGGTTGTCTTGGTTTGTTTGGTTATTTTTGTACGAGAAAGGTCGAAAGCCTTAATTTTGAGAGGAATAATGGCAAGGTGAGGGACACCTACCTCGTTTGGGTAATGCAAGGCAGGATAGGAAAGTCCCATCCTTCCCTCTCACCGTGTTTCCGTTGGCCTAGGCATGCCAAAGGTCACTCAAGAACTCTGGGAACTGTGTATTGTGTTCTGTGTCTCCATCTCCCTCACCAAAACTCAGTGGCACTTGCTGTCTCCCAAGTCATTACGGTACAAATCTCAGAGGTATCTTAGGGCTGGATACGTACAGATACTTACGTGTTCAAACTGCACTTCCACAGAATATTCCTCAGTGAGTTAGGAACACAATCTATCAACTTCCTGTTGAATTTGTGCCTCTGACTTCTAGAGGTGCTTTCTGAAAATCCCAGTCTTGCAAATGCAATTAGCAATAAGCACCAAAAGGCTGAGTTTGAAACACTTCACCACCCACACTCAAGGACACATTCTCACATGCACCCAGTTCCCTGGCCGAGGCATCAATGAAATGACCAGATTTTTAAAACCACCAAGCATACCCTACCATTCTTCACCACCCTGTTTTCTCTTTGGGAAGGGCAGAATTCATCACTGCTTTTCTGAAGTGGGCTTGGTGTTGAGTTTTTTTGGAAAATCAGGCCCTACTATTTACTGTTTCTCTAAACAGCTCCAAAGTTTTAATACTTCCTGGCAGAAACTGTACCTTTGTCTCCAAGGTAGCCTCATCTTCCTTCCCGCATATCATTTCTGACTTTAGCAGCAGCAGAGGTAGATCAGCCAGTTATTTTGAAAATCCCACCCTCTATACTATGTCACAGCAACTCAACACCACTTAAATTTTGTATCTTGAATCTTTTCAACAAGCTGGCAGTTAATGATCTATAGGCAAAGACTGCTTGACAGGCATGGCTGAAACATAAAGCCATATGTGAAAGTCACCATCTTTTCACATACAACTTGTGAAGAGAAAGAGGAAAATATGAATCAAATTAGCTATCATTACAAATAGTGGTGTGGAAATGAATCACAGATGTTTTGATGGAGACTGGGTTTTTTCGTAACACAATTCTCCTGAAAAGCGCCCGTTCTGCATGAAAAGGATCCTTTTTTCCCCTGAAGAAACTGATTGTTCAAAATATTAAAGTATTCAAACCATGCACAAAGACATTTCTGCATGCCTTTGCAATGTTCCACGGGAGCTGGATTTTTTTTCTCTGGTGATCATCTAATCCAAACTCCTTAAATGAATTACATTTCAAATGTCATATATCTATCATCTTTAAGAGAGGAGACCACAGAGGATCAGTCGAAATAGAAGCCAGGTTTAAAGAAGCATAAAGAAGTTTAAAGCCAGGGACTATGGCAGCTTTTCCAAATAGAAATATTCTGGGGTTTAACCTTACATTTTCTTGTTAGTAATCTTGATTTTTATTTTTTTTCTTCCCTGTAGCTACAATGATTTTCCTTCCTCAGTATTTATGCTATACATGAGTCAGTAACAGTCATGTGATAAGTCATTTGATAAGGTCCACTATAATATGTACATTTAGCCAGCAGCACTTGGACCCATGTACATCTCTGTGGCATAATCCTCTTAGTCCTGTACAGTTCAAATAAGAGCTAAGAGTAGGTGAAATTTCCAGCACGTATCCACATGTCCACAAATACAGATTTCCAGACAGGTACGTGCTTTCTTCCTTCTCCTAAAAGGCACAGATTTTTCACTTTTGTGCCCCATTCCTCCCACACCTGCCTCCTTCACAAAGCCACATCTACTGTCTGAGAAGAATCACATTAAACTCAGATTCAGGAATGATATGATCTGCACCTACAGCCATCAAAAAGTTTACTAGCTTGTCGCTCACCTAAGCCGGCAAGATGGGGTATGTAGGTGGAAGGAATTTCCCTTACTAGACCAAATAGAATCATCTGAAAAAAAGGAAAAGCTTTCAAGACAGCTCACGGGCCTTTTCTTCCAGATCGAAAGCAAAGCAGCAGAATTCAAATCTAAATGCAAACTTTAAAAACAAACAAAAAAAAAATTACCAAAAAAAAAAAGCCTGGAGTTTAATTTAACATGTAGCAGTGAGGCCATCAATTTAAAAAACAGTTACTGGTATTTGTGGAGGAAGTTAGCAGCATAAGAGTGGCAAGGTGATAATCTTTACAGGATTGGAGAGAAGAAATAATTTATAGCCAGTGGAAGATGAAGGTGCTGCAGGTGGGGTAGGAAATTCAAGTGTACCTTAAAACCTTTGATGTTGAGCTCTTACAGATTTTAGTTCCCAGGCATAACAATGGAAAGTGTGGATTTTTCAGTACAAGAACACTTTGATGATTGAGCTGGGAAAGCTCCACGAGATAAATTAACAGACTGGACCAGTAAATTTGCATGTCTCATTTCTGGGGGACACACAGAGGGCCTCTGAACTCCAGGCACCAGTAAAGTCGATAGCAAAGCACAGGCCTGTCCAGATTTTCTTGCTGACCTGTGGAAGCAGATGCCTGCTCTCCTCTGACATGCCATGTGGCCATAACATGAAAAATCCTCGTGGTTCCTGATGCCTCCAAATGAGGAACACTATCTGTACAGCCTCTCCAAACAGAGAACCAGACCAGTGCATAGTGTGGCATGATCCCTTCCAAAGATTTTTTAACTCAAGTAAAATAGAAAAGTGGTCAAGTCCAGAATAGAGCTCGGTTTAATAAGTGCTAATAAGAAACAAAGCAAGCACTGTTGTGCACTGTATTGTGCAGGTTTGCCTTTAGGCACATGTGGAAAAATGTTTACTAAATAACTCAAATACTTAGCAGTGAGATGCATTTTATTTCAAACTGAATTTTGGCAAGTGTACACATGCCAACAGGGAAGCCAAAGGTCATCCAATTATTCTGCGTACCAAGTTGTCAGTGCTGCTCTGAAGGTGCAAACACCTCCATTCCACCAAAAATGAGCCACATAAAAACCCAAACCAGATTCCTCTCTCCAAAACAAGAAGAGAAACAAAAAACCACCATACCATCTTGCATTATGGAATGGCACAGAGGGAACTTCAATCATGTGTTGTAACCATGCATAAAAGGATTGCCTCTGTTATATGTGACTAGGGCCCACGATCCACGTTCAATCCTCACCCTGCCAGGTGAGTAAGACTTTTCAAAAGTGCCTGACCAGAAGAACTATATGAAGAATTATCTCCCTCTGGCCTACATTAATTTTCTTGATATACTTCAAGCAACATGCTTCAGCACACTTGACCCATAAGCTGGTCTCAAAAATAAATTAAAAATAAGATGCAAATGTCCTCCCATCTCCTCCCCAGTCTTGGCCAAATCAATTATAGTGTTTATAGATGACTTAACTGAGTTTTCCTTAAAAAATAGATATAAATAATTACTTTAAACACACATCAAAACTGAGTCATTACTGCAAGAGTCTCGCTTCAAGTAAATGTCTCATTCTTTTGGAAAAACACCTCTCAAAAAAATGCCTGATCTACTTTGCATAGGACTCCACATCTTGCCAATCAGACTGAAATACCTGCATCCCTAAGTCACCTTAGAAAATGGAAGTAAGGTGTTTCTTAAATCTTGTTCTCGCATATCAGATCCCCCACCACAATGACACGGTTGGAGCCTGAAACTAATTCCAGGCAAACCTCAGGCAGGGCTGAAAACATCTATAAGGTACAGTATGTGCCTGCCAACTGCATTATTTCCAACTAAAGTCTACAGCCACTTTATCTACTGCCTTAGTCATCTACTACTTGTACCTTCCCATTTTTCTACCGGCTGCAGCTAAATCTCAACAGCTTGATTAAAAAAAAAACAAAAACAAAAGGTGGTATTTACAGCACACTCAGCCTTTAAACCACATGTTGCTGAACAACTGGCTACCATTTTAAGCAGAATGATCAAACATACTAATTCCTAAGATAAACACAAGCATGCTGAAGTGACACATTTCAAAATCTTCTGTTGCTTGGAATAATCGCCTTCTGAGAAGAAAGCAGTGATCCAAATCCCTGCTAGTAATAAGCAGGAATGTTGCCTGAGTATTATCAGTGATCCTGCAGTTACCTTCCTAAGATGTCTTTAATTAACTACTGCCAAAAACAACACCACTTACCCATTCACAGAATATTCCCAACAACTGCAAGTTTGTTCCTGACTTCAATATCCCTTTTAGTCTGAAAAGAAATTACAACACTGATTTATTCAAAAGATGTTCTTCCTGTCTTTATAGGCATCTGCAGTTCCAATTGCTTAATTTATACTGCTATTAGCACTGGAGAACGCACGTGTATATAAAGGAGCCAGCTGGATTCTTCTGCTTGTTTGTGCATCCTCATCGAGAATCATTCCCATCAGTTACAGTGAACCTGATCCATACTGTGGTAGGCCCTAGGGGTATCAAGCAAGACCAGAGCACTGCACAAGCATGCAGCAGAAGACAGTCCCTGCCCTGAAAAGCCTACAGTCTACATCCGCAAGGAATGGCACATGCAGCAAGACGTGGTGACTCATGAAACATCTGGTAGTAGAAGCTGAGAATTAAGTTTCTCGCAAAGGAGTTCTTTAAGCTTTGTCAGCTTCAAATAGCCTCTTCCCTGGGATATGTGGGTGGCAGGTTGAAAGCTGCCGTTCTAGATCCCAGGATTTCTCCTGTTGTGGAAATCACTGAAAACCATGATGACACTTGGGGAATACTGCAGGAGAAAACCCAAAGCAAGATTAGTCGCTACTGGCAGAGCAAGGATATCCAGCTGACGAGCAGCTCCTGTGGGACTCCCCTTTCTAGCTGGGACTAGACGACGTGGTGTTTCAGCCCTGTAGCAGATGCAAAGCAGGCGGCCTGCTTTTGCATACGTGATTTGTAAAGCCAGGACACTCTTGCACAGTAAAGCTGCCCTCGTTCATGTGGACTAGATTAAATATCAGTGAAAGCTACTGCATTTCTTCAGTCTATTTGAATTAGAAGAACAGTTTAGAAAGAACATTTGTTTTTTCTCCGGACAGGAGACTATATAATGTCTTTTAAAGCCACCTCCCATAATTCTTCTTTAAAGGCTGCTACCTTTTCTGAGTTAACAGGAGCTGTGCACTCAGCTGCTTTTCCATACATGAAACTTGCCGTAAATCAAACGGGAAGACATTTGCATGTGAGCTCCTGAGAGGCAGTATTTGCCATTCTCATTTTCTCCCTCTTGACATGAAGAAAAATGGATTTAACTGCAATCTAGCGAAAACAGCATTGTACATATATTTGTACAGAACAATTCCGATGCTGAGGGAAAGGGAGGTGGTGGTTTTATACAGTCTAGAGGCAGAACTAATGTTCTTTGGATGCAGTGGCACCTGAGGGCCAGTGTCAGCTGTTCAGTGTTTAATATGGGACTCTGTCTGGTAGCTGCTTATGGCTTTGGATGCTTAGGCTTGAAATCAGACATCATCTACTTCCAGTCTTGAACAGTAAAAATTCCTCTATTTTTCTTTTAAGTATCTATGGAAGGTTTTTCCCACCTACTGACTTGATGAAATTAGCCCAACCAGGCTGTGCAGTGAAGGCACAAGGTGTAGATCAAAGATGCCAAGGTAAAAGAGAATTTGAACATTTCAGAGCTTGCAAAGTGACACTTCATTTTTTTTAGAAAGTTAAATCTGACAAAGCATATCAGTTTTCCAACAGTAAGATTACTGAGAACACAGCTGCAAATGGATGTCCTACAAGCAATCATCTGTGGATCTCCCCAAAAAGGAAGCTCCAACAAGCTTCTCAGATCTCTCTTCAACTTCTACTCAACTATAAAGAACAACAAAACTACAGACGCAGGAAACCACGCTTCCTACTCTTTCATGAAAATCCTTTGCAACTCCTCCACTAAAGCTACTATTTAAATAGTTTCCTAGTTATAAAATAATCTCTGCTTGTTTTCATCAGCATGCCAGTTTCAGCCTCTTGGAAATCTCCTTTCTTACCTCAAGCAAACCCACATACAGTTACTGAGATTATTAGGCTAGATTCATGAGCTTCTGTTTGTTACAGGAAGCCCTTCCAGAGCTGCCTGGATGGGTAGAAAACGAAGGATACCTCAGGAGATCCGAGTCAATGAGTGAAACAGGACTCGGGAGATGCAAACGTGGGTTTTGATTCTGTCTCAGGGTACCTGCGTAATCCCAAACAGGTCACAGAGAACCTTGCTCTGCCTTAGTTCTCCAGCTACAAAATGGAGTGGTAATTTCCTGCTTCAGAGCAATCCTATGGTGCTGGAATCATGAAAGCTCAGCTATTGTGGGGCTGCAGGGCTCATAAATATTTCAAGAGAATGAAATCAGGAGGGCGGAATAGACAGAGGGGGTTTAATCCACTTCGGATTTCCTTTTTTTCACTATGAGTACAAGTATGGAATCGGTAAAACCAAGTAATCTGATCTTACTGCAGTGATACCACAACAGGCAATGCTCTTCATAACGTAAAGGCAGCTGAGCGTATAAATGTGTTTCTTTTTGGCACTGTCTGTTCTGTTGGTTGTCACACACCCCCACGGGTTGAATGAGTCAAGACATGGAAAAAAAAAAATCCCATCAACACAACAACACTCAGTTTGCCTGTTACTTCCACAAACTCTTCAGATACAACCCCAGGTTTTCTAACTCTTCATGGTGTGGACGTAACATGTTTACAGATGGTTCCTCTTTGCTCACACTAGAGCTGGAACTTGGCACCTGGTGGCATAAGTAATAGGAGGACAGAAAT
>JAAGNO010001261.1:63589-99498 GCA_033439905.1 Ceryle rudis
TTACAGATGGTTCCTCTTTGCTCACACTAGAGCTGGAACTTGGCACCTGGTGGCATAAGTAATAGGAGGACAGAAATGACTGAAATGAAGCTTGATACTCAAGTGTATTAGTACCAACCACATGACTCACCCTGTCCTGTAATGGACCCTGAAAAGTGTCACACCTTCCATCTCTAGCACCAAAAATAGCAGCAACACGTGCCTCTGCCATGGTCCAGATATTCGGGAAGCCATTTGCAGGTGTGGACAGTTACCTTATGTCACATCCTCAAGTGATGTGAACTTAGTGCTGAACTCCCAGGAGGTTACAGCCCTTAGCTGCAGACTGTGAGGAGCTAACCGTGAAGGAAGGGGTGGGAATGGGGGGGGCATTCATTGTCACAGGCAGCTCAAGCCAAGGCTAGTATTTATCCTACTGACCAGGCATTATTCCCAGCTGCCTTGTGGCAGCAGATATCTCTTTGGTGATGGCAACCCAGTGAAGGATATTAAATCTGCAACTACCTTTCACTGAAGAGCTGCCAGGAAGGACACTGGCACTCACAGACAGGTATCCAAGAGGTGTAAGACTGTCTTTTTTTTTTTTTGACTATGTGATGGATTACACAGGACCGTGTCAAAGAGCAAGACAAGTAAAATCTATTTAGGAGAGCTCAGGCAGCTCTAGCAAGAACCAATTCATTAACCCTGACATGCAGTCACATAAAGTGCCTGGCTGCACACAACAAACGCAGCCTTTGGGGCAGTTCAGTATGGCAAGATCCAGGCCACTTCAGCAGCAGGCACTTGATGCTGAACACTCACATAGGTCTGCTTAGTAGTTAATAAGTACACGTTGTTTTGCAGAAAGCATAAAACTAACAGACATAATGGATATATTTGGGAGAGACGTGCCATGATTGCTTTTTCACCCAATGCCATATGCGCAGAGCTTTTCTTTTTGGCAGTACAATACCCAACGCAGCCTTTCAAGCCCATAAAGTCACGATGTTTATTGCCTGCCAGATGGACTGTGAAATGTATACTGTTCATAATAGGATTATGCAAGTTGTCTATTGTTTGAAAAATAATCTGAGCCTATTCCTCTGCAACCTTTTAATGGGTTCCCTTTTATGCCAACTGGAAAGTATATGTTTTCTTTTTAAATACTAGTTGTAGATATCTGCTTTCAGCTTTACAAATGACATCATATTTAGGCACATACTTCAACAATACTAAGGGAAACAAGATTTTATATTATTGTATGGCACTATACCTATCAACTCTGATCACACCCCCATATCTCTGAGTGTCCCAAAAATGATGAACAATGTATGAGGATGCAGTTGCTGTGTGTTAACAGCTCTTAGCACCAGAAACAACTGCCTTTTGGAAAACACCTCACTTTGGATACACGCTTGCAGTTCCTGAAGCGCTTAAATGATTATCTGAACTGCAAATTATGCAGATCACCTAATCTTCACATTGTGAATTTCTGTGGTTATTCACGCTCCCAAGGATCTGATGGGTTTTAAATACAGACACCTTCCAAATGAAGGGATTCCTCATCACTTGATAGGCATTGCTAGATCAGATTTTTATACTCCTTCAATCAACCATCCTGCCAGTCATCAAGAAACTGTGACTGCACAAATTAAACTACATACCTTAAAAAGCAAGACTTAGCATGACTACTGCTCTTCCTCCAGTTATACTCTCTCCTGTCACCTATCTATCAAAGGTCTGCCCATTTCACACTCATCCCTTGCTCCTCCTCCTCACTGAATCCTGACAGGAAGAGACTTTGAGATCCACTCACACTTCACTCAGCAGTAAACATGGACCATGTACTGGGACACATCTTTAGTGCTACGAGTGCCAAGCAGGGCAGATCTGTATCTTACACCATGCACACAGATTTCTTGTGGGATCAAGTGGTTTGTGTGATTAACCTCTGGGGCTGGTTTTAACTTATGAAATTTAGCGTTGTTCGGGAATCAGTGCTTTGAAGGGCTCCCAAAGCTCACCCAATAAAAGATTAAAAGTCCCGTTGATCGCCCTTGGGTTTGGATCAAGTCTTTAGGAACCATTAACCTTCTCACACAGCCACCATTGCAGAAATTAGCCAGCACTCTTGCTACCAGTTCCTTGGTTCAAGCTCTGTCCTCTGCAAGACATTACTGGGAACACCTGCAACACACCCTTTCAGTATGAAAAGGCCCTCAAGGCATGCCAGGAGTCAAGACTTTTTATCACTAATTCAGAACAAAACCAGCAATATAAACTCTTCCCCTCACCACGCCATGAAGAATCGCAGCTCAGATGCCAACAGTACTTCAGTGGCAAACACAAGCCCATGATAACTGCGCCAGGACCCTGCAGAGAAAAATTAGTTGCAAAAGAACATGTGTACTCATATTGGTGTTAATATGGTTTTTTAATCAAAGCAGCTGTAAAATGAGTGGGGGAAAAAAAAAAAAAAGAATTAGTTTCTCTGGGCTAAAGGTATTACAAGGGAGAACAAGAATGAATAGTGGCCTGCAGCCACTTTTAGCAAGGTAAAATGTGGAATATTAGCTGATTTAAAATCATGAAATTGATGAGAATTAACTGATAGACATTTTTGAGTTCCTCTCCAACTACGAGGAATGAAAGGATTTGATAAGCTATGGAAACTCACTTACAAAAACCACAGCACTAATTCTTGTGATAAGCAAGCAGTTCTTTTTCTTGAAAGAGTTCATTGTTCATAAGTAATTTAAGGACAAATTCCAATTCAGGAAAATACATTTCATATCAAAATTTAATACAACATCCAAGAGTGACAGGAAATTCAGGGCAGCAGGATTATTACTTTTTTTTTCTTAGGTCCAATTCTTGAGGTCTATTTTTAATGTTGATTCATAAAAACGTTGCTTTAGTCAAACATTTTTGAAGCTGTGATTTGCTAGTGGTTTGGCTCTTTTGGGGAAGGGGAGAATGAAAACATTCTTGGCTTGGCCAGAAGGTATGAACTTGTTCTTGCATTTGACCTCTTCACGGACTCAAATATTGGTGCAGCAGTGAAAACACCCTTCAGCAAGGCTCTGCTGTGTTAGATGTCGTGTAACAGTGTTGAGTACTTTGTGTTGGCACTAATCTGAACATCTCCATCTTTTGTCTTCTCCCACCTTCCCCAAAGAGTGTGCTCAGGACTTTTTAAGACATGGAGTTTGTGTCTTTTTGTTTCATTCTGAGTGAGCTTTAAAAAAAATCCTGTTTCCTGGGTTTTCTTTGCAGTAATTTTAAATGGGAAAGTTAAATTCCTCTAACTCCTGGAGTTCACGTGCTAAGAACGATCGTGACAACTAGTAAAAAATGAAACAAGAAATGTATGGCAGACACATCCTTGTTTCATTCTGTTGTAATCTGCACACTAAAGAACTGTTTGGGTCCTAGTCGGTTGGAAGCAGCCGCCTGAGGGAACCTGCAACATTGCAGCATCACGGTCCCCAGCTGCAGACTGGCACTACCAGAAGAAAACTCACCATGCTTAGCAGCCCAGTGCAGAAAGCACGTCCCTTACACAGGATGTCAGCACCCTCAGAAATGACTGCCACCAGCACAGGTTCTTCCTGTTGCACTGCAGTTTGGCAGGGTCCTCTTGGAGCTACATAATCGAGCCCTTATTTCCCTGCTAGTTTCGTGATGACCGTGTTTCTCCCAGCCCATTCCTTCACTTTCTCATTTTGCCTCTTCATTTTCTACCATTCCTCTAGTAAAGGTTAAGCCAATTTCAAGCTTTTAAAAGGCAGCATTCAGTCACCCAGGAGCCTGACTGTGTCTGCTTGTCCTCAGAATGGACAACAGAAGAGGCAACAGCAATGGAAGCTTTCCCGTGCACCGTCTCGCTCAGGATGTTGAGTACCTTGCCCTGCAGGTCTTCTCCCATAAGGACATGAGGATACTTCATTATCTTGTAGCATCATTAGGTTGCTCGGTGAGAGCTACACTGTCAAACAAGGGTGGGTCTGTCAAAAGCTGCCAGTTGGGATGAGATCACCTGGCCAATGAGACAGCCCAGAGACAATTTGCTTTTACCTAGACTTCAAAGGCCACATCACTTCCAACCGATGACCAAAGTCTATTTGATTGACGTAAATGACCTACAGATGAGGCACTTCACGTTTCATTATTGAGCCTCTGACCCACCCATTGTCCAGTACCTATTTTTCCCCTCAACTGTCCAGCTGGATACCCCAAATAAATTAAAGCACAGTGCCCGAGAGTCATACAGTGCTGACTTTCCACTGCTCTAAAAGGCAAATCCTGCACATGTATAAATATTTCTAAGCTCCAACTCAATAAACAGGCCCTTCATGAGAGTATAAAAATAACTGAGCCATGTTCCAAGACCTTTCACATTGCTGGAGAGGTGCAAAGGGTGGGCAGGGTAAATAAGAATCAGGTTGGCCATTTCTATGCGCACTCTTGTTTTCAGTTACACTTAGATTTGTTTCAGCTATAAAATGAAGCTTGAACTGATGCCAGATTTTACTCTTTTCTTCAATCCCAACACATTCCAGATTGGCTGTGAACAACAGTTATTCTTTTCACTCTCAGCCTAACACTTTGAAAAGAACACAGAAGAGGAGCTCAGATGTAGGACTTGGTTAAGTGTAGAGGACCTGATCTCTTTCAGTGAGTACAGGTGCTTCTGTATTCAAGTATTCATCAACCAAAGTCCCATATAGTCATTTTATTATGTCGGTATGGCAAGCAGTCAGCTGTGGGCTTTCTTCAGAAGCTCATGAGGTCATTCCATCTCTTTAAAGCAAAAATAATGACTCTCCAGCAAATAGTAAGAGTTGGCAGCTGTGATGTTGAGATGATGTAATTGTACACAGTGGTGATGTGAGATTTTTTTTGGTTTCTAGAAGCCAATACTGCAGAGGTAATCATAATAACAACAGTATTTGCTTAAAATTTTTTGGATGAGAAAGGAGACCAAGTTTCTTGCAAAAATGAACAGTGATCATAGAGCGTGAAAGGTCAGAAATTGGCTGTCAGACTTGGAGGCCGTTAGGGCCTGGCACTGAAAATGCAAGGTTACGAGCAATGCAAAGAGCTATATCCCCGGCACTAACACACGTATCTTTATATTCTGAGCACCCTGGCCTACTTCCCTCTCCACACCTCCCCTCTTAACCACTGCTTATCTTAGTTTTGCCATGGGAACTATGATGGTATGGAATTATTTACTATTAGCAGGCTCCCCTTGAGTAAATATATGGCACTGTATACATTGGCAAAATGGGATGGACACTTAGCACTGAATCAGTGAATCAAAGAACCAGCTTTCTTGGGTTTATTGGTTTTGGTGAATTTACTGAAAAAAACCCTGCTAAAAAAAGAGCCATATTTCTTTTTTTTTTTTTCTACAGCTAAAGAGAATGTACTTGAAGGAGCAGGCAGGTTGAACAACTAGATAATGAAAATATCTGGTGACCTGAGCTCTGGGAGGCTTCAGGAGTTTTACACCTTGTAGTACCCCCATCCTTCTTCACTTCTTAGGTTTGAAACACAAGAAGAAGGGTATTTAACTGAGATAGGCCATGCCTGTGCGAATGTGCTGGGCCATACTAGTCTGGCCAAACTCCTTTCACAGCTTCCATTACAGTTTCTAATTTCTGCTGCAAGATGCTGCCATTTATAAGCAGGAGTAACAGGTACTCTGCAGCTTTCCTCCGTTTCCCAGTCTGCTCTGCTGCTAGTTTGATTTTGGAATATTAGAGATGGACTCAGCAACATGGCCAACTTTAAATAAATAAATAAATAGAGATTACTTTACTAACCCTTAATAAAGTAACCAGGAAATTAGTGTATTTTCTGCAATGATGGCTACTCTGAGTGGCAAATTAAACTTCTTACACTGTATCCCCATCTGTCACTGGCTTTTGTGCTTTAATGGGTTTTGAGCACATAATGTTCCATAGGTACGTATCCTTTTGGCCACTCTAAACTCCTCCTAGATTCACTGGGTCTGAAAGTTGTGCCTTATGCCATCCAAGAGGTAAAAGTTCTCAGTTTGAAAGAAGACTGAGGTGTGACCTACTGGTAAGATTTAGTATCACGGGGAACAAATAAATATTGTAGAAGGGGGTGGGAGGGGAAGTTGGCAATCATATGTTTTTTTTGCTGCAGATTAGGAAGAACTGGATTCATTAGAGAGTTTAAACTTTGTTTCAAATCTGAGAGATTATCTACAAATCATGGTAAGAATGCTCATTTCAAATTTGCTTGGAGTTGTCTTTAGGTTTTGTGTAATTTTTTTTTTCCCCTCATCATTAAAATTCACTTAACAATTGCTTATGTTAGCTCTAATTACTGTAGAAGTATTGAAATGCTGATAATGTAACTACCTAAGAGGAAAAGTAAACTTAACTTTTGTGCTCAGTTAACTTTTATTGATATGGATGGGCAGCATTTCTGATAAAGGAGGTCTGCTAAAGATTTGGGTTTTTAATTTTTCAGTTACCTTACCAAGAACTCTTGACATATATGGGTAACTATATATTTATTTATAGGTATATATAACTATGTATAGTATATCCCCTACCTGTGTTTCAAATCTGGAGGATATAAGGATTAAAAGTTTGTAATAAAATCAAAAAAAGGCAAAAATCACATTTGAAAGTAATATTTCCAGCTATCTCTAAACATCACTCAGAAGCAAAGATAACACAACTCTTTTTTTTTGCAGGTGAAGCTTTTATAGGGGAAAAAAAAATAAAAAAAAAGCTGGCTGCTGAACTGGCTTTCTGTTTTGATGGGACTAGTCTGGCCAAAATTTCAGTTCTTTGTGTTTGAAAACACTGGTTGAAGAGAAGTTCTGCTTCAGCTGCCTAGCATCCTCGCTCTCCCCTCTGTGGCAGGCTCTGCTGTGTTTCCCAGGATGCAGCAGGACCCTCATGCCCATAGCTGTCCCCACACCTTGTGAGGGCATAACACAGCAGGAGATTCTGGTTCAGACAGAAGACACCCAAACTATTCAGAGGGCAAAGCAGTATCTCTGCATAATCCTAGTTACTTTAGTCTAATTATTCTAACCCCTTTTACCCTTGACAGAGGTACTTAGCCTGAAAATTGAGGAAAGCCAATGAATGGGACAGGTTAATCACCTACTAAAATACAATAAAATTTAAGATTGAAAGATCAACTTTTCTGGGTTGAAAACCCCCACTAAGATCTAGCAATTGACATTCCCACTCCAGTCTGCCATGCAAATGGGGCATGGCAGCACCTCTCCCTTCAGAAGGGGGAAATACAAAGTTCCCATTACCTGTACTCTTAAGATCACTGAACAAAGAGTGCTGGGAGAACCCAGTAGACAGAGATCTTTCATATTAGAGCTCAGGACAGTGACCCTACATTGCTGCACCACCAAAACAGAAGTAAGAGTTATTGACCACTGTATATTTTCCCACTGAGTTATAATAATAGAATCTCTTTTACTGTTGTTGCCAGGTAATCCTGTGGTGAATCTTGAGTCACTGTGTAAACAGAGCAGTCACCAGACCTCTAAGTGTCTTTTGTCTTAAGAATGCCAGCCTGGGGCACATGCTAGCTCATTGTAACCAGGGCCATGGGTCTGAGATTCACAAATCCCCCCTGCAAGGTCCACCTCTGAGAAGAAGGCTGCAACAGATGTGGATTTACATTACAGACAACCTACAGAGATCTCTCATAGACTGGTTCCCACATAGGTTGTGTGAATGAGAAGATACTGCCCTGATACCACAGGACTAGCAATACAGTGAGTGCCAGCCACTAAGGCGCCATCTACAAGGAAGCACGATTTCACTTCTATTTCTTTTATCCAAAGGCCACTAAAATGTCTCTTTCCAGGAGCAGGCTCCTGCCTCTGAATGCCCATGGAGGGAGGCATTTTGCAGAGGTCCAGGCTTGCACACTTGCTACTGCCCAGCACAGTGTGTGACCCCACAGAGCGCACAGCACGCTGGCATGTGCCTCTCCTGGGGCATGCAAGGGGAGCCCACGCTCCTAACCTGAGTCTGGGGATGCTCAAGTCCTTTTCCAGACCCAAGTTGTTCAAGAAAATTTTCCCATTACTTCACAAGCTAAATCAAGTGAATGAATACTCCTCACAGTTGCTTTTCCCCGGTTTCCCTCCCCACCGTGGAGACTCCTGAGCTGGCACAGGCCAGTGCCATTCCACTGAGGTCAATGGAATGATGCCCATTTATAACAGCTGATGATTTAAACCTCTAGATTCTCTCTCTGGCACACACTTCTTTTCCACCAAGCCTGGATATAAAGCAGACTCTAGAACATATGGAGGTGAAGCCAATCACAGCTGGTTTAAACTCACACTTCCACCCTTGCAGCTGCATCCTGACAGCAGTTTTGTAGAAACTACTTCAATGTAGACATGTCTCCAAAGGGAAGGAGTAAAACCCATCAATGGTATATAGACACCAGCAAGCGCTGACAGCAAAACTGGCATCGAGGTGGGGTCCTGCCTACCCCGCAACTTTTCCAGCTTTACTTTTTTGCACAAGGAAGCTCTAGAACAGCTACAAGGAATAGTCAGCACACAGCGGCAGGGAAGAGACTGTCTGAGGAGACTTTCCTTGTAAAGAGAAGCTACACAATGGAAAACTAATGAGAACTATTGTCTGAGGTAACTGTGTAATGCTGTAGCATGTTTGGGGAGGAATTCCAGCTTGACTTCTGCAACAATTGTCTTATGCCCTCAAGCATGAGATTTTATTACCCTTATCTTGGCAAGCATGACATTTATTATTGCCCCAGCCTTACTGCAGACAGGAAGGACTGGCATATTACCATTCCCAACTGGGTGGCTGCTAATCCAGCTGTCCCAAAAGTTGGAGGGAAAAGAGAACGTCAATGAGATCATACCTCAGCCCATCTACTTCCAGATGAAATCACAAAGCAGCGCAATCTAAAAGGAAATAATTATGCAGGGAACCCAAGTGACCGCGCATTTCCTGCGTTTGGAAACCAGTGTCAACTGGCTGGTACACAACTGAAAGGGACATTCCCACCAAAAAGAGCCATCCAAGGCCAATTCTGACATCCCATTTTTGCAAGACTGAGATCTGGAAGTCTATAGCAAATTGGAAATTGCACCCTGGCCTGCTGCTCAGTAAATGCTGCTTCAGCCACATCTGAACATGGAGCAATAGTGACATAAAGTGGCCTGGTGGGTTAATCACAGGTAGGAGGTGGAACCATTTCCCAGGAGACCAGACAGTATCTTATAGTGTTATTCTAGCATGGCATGCTGTAAGAAAAACAAGCCTCAAGTACGACCTCATTCTTTACAAAAGGGACACCATAGCCCTCCACATCTGGTAATGAATGGTAAACAGCACAGGATCACCTGGGAGGAGGGATCTGAAATGCTGCCTTCTCCTTCTCATAGGCGAGGCTTGCAAAACAAGAGAGGCAAGTAGAAAAGCACATGTATAAAATACATGCAAAAATGTGAAAGGTTGGGACATTATATTCCACCCCGATGGCTGGTCCTCTGAAAATAAACACTATGAACAATAACAAAAAAGCTCAATATCATTACAATCCATACGCCCACAACCAATGGCCACCTTAGACATCTGCCCATGTGAACCGTATCTCCATTGCAACGGGAACAAAGGGAAGGAAAACAAAAAGATGATTCCACTGTATGACCTTTCTGTCAGGATTGTCTGATCAGATAAAACTGTCTGCAAATATCGATCGTTATCTGGTTTTTAGATGATATTATTAAATGTCAGCAGAGACATGCCAATTTTTCACCAGAGTCCTTTGCTGACTATTGTATCTCCATATGCTTAATACTTGGGGGGGGGTTATTCTGATTCCTACAGGAAGAGATTTGTCCCCAGGCACTATACAGTGAACAACACAGAATGATCCCCACATCAGTTACGGTTTCCCAGGATAATCTGACACACATTTTCTTAGTAAACAACATCATAACTATTCAAACTAATTACAGTGAAAGCCGTGTACATTGTAAAATATAAATTATGGCTTTTTTAATAGATTAAAAGCAAATCAATATTTAGCAATAACATTCCCAAAAATATTTTCTGTAATTACAGTATGACACCAATTAGTAATTCAGGCTAGAATTATGGGTCTTGGATTTATTACCCAGTAAACTGATAGGGAAACGCCTATGTTATTAAACCACAGTTCTCTGGGTGTTTCCTCTCTGGCCATAAAAGATCACAGCTGGGCCCTCAACAGCTTCAGGACAGTTTGATGCAAGGAGTGACACTTGTGAGAGCTCACTGGTGATGCCGTCACGGTCAGCACTACATAATAACTGTCAACTTCAAAGATGTGGAGATGATTTTAGACAAAATATCTTTATATGTTTTGCTTGTCAAAGCTAAACTTGGTTTATTTCCTTACAAATTTGTACTGTATTTTATATTGTTTAGGTAGCACACAGTACAACTGTAAGCATACACGCAAGGAAGCATTATCTTACTGATATCAAGTAAGTATAAATTATTTTGACCTAATCATGAGTAAACACACTGTCAGATATGTACATTAAAGCGCTCGTTGTTTGCCTCTGGATATCTCTAGATTCAGAAAACAAAGAAAAATGTCGGAAATGGAAATGAAAACTAATATTGGTGACTTGTACCTAAAAAGCCAAATTATAATTACAACAACCAGAAGTGGTATGTAAAGAGATAACCACCGAGAGAAGCTGATTCACGAAAAAGTTTTGTTAGTTTGTTTTCTCCTGAAATTTCCAAATTGGTAGGGGTTAAAACAGAACACAGAAAAATAAGAACACCTTTTTAGAAGTTTCTTTTTCTTGTCTTTCGTTTTCCACTTCCCCCCTCCCCGGAAAAGAAAGACTCTGTTTCTTTGCTACACAAAGACTCTTTCATTGCTTGGATCCCGTAGTGTTAAGCTAGTTACTCTGCTGGGCTATCTATTCACACTGTCAAGGATTCCCTAAAAGAATTCTGGTGTAAATAGGGTCCATCAGTCCTTACGGTTGGAAATGTGTATAAGAGAGTCACATGAGTGAGACAGAGCTTTGAGGTGGATCTGCCTTGACTTTCTGTTCTAAGGAGCTCCCCAAATAAGACTCAAAAAGTCAAGTTTGACTTCAGCAGCAACTAATGTTTTTCATAGCGAAAACTCAAAGCAAATAGAAGATGACAGCAAAGTATGTAGCACGTACCATATGTCACAACATGCAAACAGCTTGGGGCATGTTAGTGCCCCAACAGGACTCAAAGATGTCGTTTCAAAAAAAATCCCCAAGAAGCAGCAGGGTGTAGGATCCTTGGGGTGTAAAAGCACCAAGACCAAGGTCAGGAAAAGTCATCTACTTTTCTACTAAGTCAGCTATAGAACAAGGACATAAAGAGCTAAGTGGGGAAAGATGTCTCACACCCCTGGCCATGAGCCAGTCGCTGCCAGAGGTCTGTCCAACAGAAAAGGCCTTAATTTCAGGGACCATTCATCCTCCAAGGTTCGGAAAGCAGCTGATCCCCCAAATACACAACTATGCAGAGAAGTTATTAAACAAGATTGGATAACAATACAGACCACTGCTATGACCCCCAGCTTTAAGGCACAAACTGCTTGAGATTAGAGGCTTGATGCAGTTTTGACTGGAGAAATGATTACGTCATAGCGAAGGGGGAAAAATCCACAAGGCACAACATCTCGCTAACCAAAACCTCATCCATTTTTTCCTGTTTCCTCTGCAGAACATCTAAAATACCTTGTTCTACACTGCAACAAGCCTAACTCCAAAGAGTTTGGACAGCAGAAATAATGACACAGGTTTAAGAAGGTAAAAAATCCTTCCTGCTCTTTGATTAACTGGGCTTCTTGATGGAGTTAAGTGCAAACAGCTGCCTGGACTTCAACTGAAAAGCCTAAATCTAAACACTCAGTGTTTACATAACCCAAACTTCTAATCAGGCAGCTGGATAATCCACCCATTTAAAGTATCCCTAAGAGTTTCAGGGAAATGTGATTTTCTTACAGCTAAGCCAGTCAACAACCACTTAAAAAAACTCCAGCTACCGCGTTACTACTTTGGAACGGCAGTCTCAGTGGGATAGGGTCACGACCCCACAGTGAATCACAAAGCAATTTTGGTGGGATCCTTCCCCCTTTCTTTTTCTTCTTTCTTTCTTTCTTTCTCTCTCCCACTTTTTTTTTTTTTTTTTCCCCTTTGAATAGTACAAATCTGAATCTCTAATTTCCTCTGTGTTCAGATGCTGCAAGGTAATAAATTAGAGAAGGAGAAAAGCATACAGCAGTGCTTACATGCATGCTGGCATTAGCCCACGGGACCTCAGTCTAAAATCTCATGAAAACCTGACCACATCCATCTGGAACCAAGGTACTTGGGAAAGGCAAAGTACAATTGCCACCAACAGAGTCTGTAACTCTTAGTAGGGACAAGGGAAAGAGAAGCAGGACCCAGGAAAAAGAAGACTTCACAGAGGAAGATGGTATAGATATCTACAGGACCACTAATAGGATTCACTATTCCTCAAATTAACAGACACATTCATAGTTACTTTAACTGGCCAGCACGTTTAGGACTGTATCCTGTATCTCACAGCAGTATTTTACCACCAGAACTCATTACAATGTCAGGCTGTCAGTTTTGTTTTGATGTTTAGCTAAAATATTTTCACCTTATTGCCATTTGTGATGACTTACCAGACATCCCAATGTTTGTTTTACTTTTCCTAACTTTGTAAAGTCCCCGTGCTAAATCACATCTCCTCACACCCGTTAGGTAACGGGAGTCTGAATAAAAATATTCCCCCTGGCCAATACCACTGATAATAATCTACTCATCCACACAGTCACCAACAATATATCTTATAATTCAACTAATTTTTAAGTGCCCTCAAAAAAGGTGACTCTTCTGGGACTAAGCAGAGAAACAAGGGGTTTACTTCTGCGTCTACTGCTGAGCTACAGGGTGGTCCTGGACAACTTACTTGATACTTGTGTGCCTCCATATCCCTACTTGTAAAAGGTGGCTGGTGATGTTTAGCTTTCAGTTTGAGACACAATAAAGCAAATTACTTAGTTTTAGTACAGAACCATAATGCTCAAGACTGTACGTAAAGTTGCATTTTAAAACTAGTGAAATAAATTGAAACAAGAAAAAGATTTAACTTTTTCCAAGAAGGAAGTGATGCTTGTAGAATTCATGGTAATAAAATAAAATTAAAAGGACAGCAGAGACAGAGCACTGGAAATCCAACACTGGAAAAACAACAATACATAACCCCTTTCAGATATATGCCAGATATTTTAATTCCTAGCCAAAGAAGTTGAAAGGTTTGGGACCAAAGCTGAGAAAGAGGGCTTTTTATTTTAAACTTTTAAGAATTCTTTCTAAATATTGCAATATGGCAAATACACAGACAAAAATTTGTTGTGCCTTTTAGTGATAGTGAAGATCTCTTTCAAGTATCTTAAATATACTTTTATAAAAATGAAGAGAAATAAAAGCTTAGCTTAACTTTTTATTATTCAAGGATTCCAAGAATTTTCCTGCTTATGGATAGCTGTCCTTTCCCATAAAAGAGCTTTGCATTAATATCTACTAACTCCTGCTGTACTAGACAATCAGTGTAACAGACACACTGCTCACGAATGCCTCAGCCAGCCTCTCTTGTCTTTACCAGATGATCTAATAGCTGTCAGTGGACAGCACTGAGGAAAAAAAAAAAAATATTTGATCTGATAGAAAAAATTCACGTCCTTCACCTTCACACTAAGAAGCAAGCTGTCATATCTGCTCTATTCTTAGCTCTGCCTGGTTCCTACTGGGTCTACATGGAAAATTAGGTGGCCCCACCTGAACTGCACAGTCCACTCCTACTTGCATCCCTAGCAAATTCTTATGCCTTTTTTTAGGAGCCTGTAACTCCTTTCATCTTTCCAGCTTCTTTTCCAGTCATGCAACTGATCAGCACTGAAAGCAGAAAGACTGGCACAACGAGTAGCAGAGTCTAGCACTAACCCCACGAGAGATAAAGTGGCAAGTGATGGGAAATTGGAAGAGTATAAAACACCAAAATAACTTTAGTTTTCTCCAGTTCTAATCCTTATTTTCATCTTTAGGATGAGTCTGCCTCCATTTGGTTTTTTGGCAATGCATCTAAGTTTAAGGTCCCCATTTAATTATTTTTAAAAGGTTGAGGGGAAGGTTGAAGAGCTCTGAGCTGCAGAAACAAAAGCAGTCTATGTTCTCCTCTCCGTGTGAGGCTTTAATGCTACACGTACTTCAAGGGGAGCAAGAGGCATGAGCTACATGCCTGGCTGTTGTGTTGAGAGGGTATGGCAGACAGTGACACTTAGCTCACAGACTGATCAGTAAAACTAGTCCTGGTTTGCTGTGAACGTGTCCCGTGCTGAAAGCTGACAGCGCAAGGCAAGTGCACACAGCACAACACAACAGAGGGTACCTAGAAGTCATAGTCCCCAGTGTGGTTCTTCCTCTCTATTTATTGCCTCACAGACTGCAGCGCTTTCTTCCTTTGCCGGACAGTACTACGTATTTTCATGAAGAACACCTATAGCATTTGTGTCCAGTTTCCCTCTTGAATATCTTTTTCATTAGGTGACTTTGAAGATAAAATGTGTCAATTAGGCAACTCTTTATTTTCATTAAGATTTCAGTTGGCTTCCTTCCCAAAAACTGATAGCCAAAATAATAGTAAGTATTGCAATTCAAATAACTGTGTCCTAAAAATATAATACAGATGCAGTATTTGCTGCTGAACTAGCAGCCAAGCCCAAATATTTTCTTGTCATTTTGAGAAATAAAATAAAAATTAATAAATGTCAAGGGAAATATCCCATCTACACTCATGTCTTTCCAGTCTCCATTTGCTCTATCTTGAAAATGCCAACAAAGTTTTATAACAAGATGCAAATATAACTTTTTCAGCAACAAATATATCAAATCAGACTCGTGTAGCCACATACTTAGATTGCAATACACACTGTGAAGAAAGTAATTTTTCCATGTCTTAGCAAGGTGGGACTCATCCACAACATGAACCAACCAGTCAGTAAGAACTCGTACGGGAGAATCTGAGTAATAAAGCCAAAATGAGCCCACATAAATATTCTCTAAACCTGTGAAAGACAACGTAGAGCAGTAATGTTAGTCTGTATGCGAGACACCAGCCACAAGACTATTACAACTGTTTATATGTATTCACCAGTACCCACTGAATGGTGCACTGGTGATGCTGGCATGGTCAGAACTATATAACAGCTGGAATTTTGAAAATCTGGAGAAGATTGTTTTAGAAAAAAATAATAATATTTCTATGTAGTTACCAATAGCCATTGAATGGTGTCATGGCACGCAGTGTACTTCAGGTCTTTCTCCTTGTCCTGCTATTTTTTAGCTGTGTTAGTCTTGGACAACACATTTCACTTTTCCCTTATCTGGTGAGCAATAATTTGTGACAAAAAAAAAAAACCAACCCTCTCTTTCTTAGGCTTCTGTACATTATCTAAAAACCAGCTCTACTGCAAATTTAGAAGTCAATGTGAGAAATAATGGTAGTAGCTCTGTGTGCAGAAATGAGGACCAGAATATCTGGGTGTTTTAAGACAGAAGCCTCCCAGCTCTCAAACTGGGAGGTGTCCATACGCAGCTCCAAACCCTCTCTAACTTCACCATCTCTCTCTCACTTCACCATCTCTCTCTCTGTTCACACCAGCACGTAAAGAACCCCCAGCCAGGCGTATGGTGCGGGACCAGACCCTACCTGCTCACTGACTGCAGCACCATCCACAGCGGCAATGCAAATATTGCTTCCATTCTGGCGGCGGTTCGAAGAAAACTTACTTGAAGTCTGAAAGTGATAAAGGGTAGTTATTCTGTACAGTAAACAATCTTCTCTAGTAAATAATTACATCTGCAGCATCTGCTTATCTTGTTTGATAAAGAGTTTTTTAAAAATAAAACCAGTAACAAGCATATTTAAAGACTCAAAACTCAGCATTTTACTTTTTTAACAAGGTCTGCTTAAAGGGATTGGAAGGCCATTCTTTTCCTAACAGCATAATACACTTTTTCCACAATCGCAAGCATCTCTACTAAATGCTTGCCTGTGTTTCTGTGTAACTGAAAAGAAAATGTTTAAAAAGAACAACCTCACAAATGCAGAATCACACTGACAAGATGAGGTACAGCTTGCTCAGAGTTTCAGTGGGTGTCCCATAGTCCTTCTGGGGGCCAAAAACATACTCTGACCCAGGCAGTCCAAAATCATGCAAGTGTGTCAAGACACAGCCACCGTGTCAAACAAACCAAAGGCAGAACTTTTAGAACAATCAGAAATACTATAAAACTATTTCACATGTGCAACATGTCCATGATGAAGTATTCCAAGCAACTAGCAACCACAGGAAAACAAAAAGAAAACCATGAACCACTCAATGTGCGTAAAATGAGTTTTCACAAACTATGAACAACCAGGTTTCTCACAGGGATTCCAAGCTAAGCTATCTATTATCCGAAAGGAGAACTAGCTACTGTCTGTCATCAGCGCGCTACTAACAGTTTATTAGTCTGCTGACATCTTCATCTAGAAAAAACTGGTAAATTGTCTCAGGATGAGAGGGAACAGTGAGTGAAAAGGACTTGCTGTGATGTGGTGGTGGCAAGCAGGATTTTTTAGACATCTACACTTACTTTGTGATAAAATGCTTCTAAGATGGTGTCACTTCCCTCCCAGACAGCCCAGCTTTTCTTAGCACCTGATACTGAATCAGTGACCTTCTGTGAATCGGAGCTAATCTCAGGATATGTCACATCTGTAGCAGGAGGAACAGCTGAGCAATACTTGTCCAGGCATAATTGAGCCTCAAGATTGCAGAGCAGTTCATGATTAATTAGCTGAAGGATTCCTGATAAAGAGGAAGAGGATAATGACCTGCCTGGGTCAATTGGTGGTGCTCTGCTTATCTGGAAGCACAACAGGCATTAAAAGAAATGCTCCTGATCAAGGTCACAGGGAACGGCGACAGATTCTGTGTGAGTGTGAATTTGAGGCATTTCAAAATCACATTCCATAGACATGCAGAGGGGTAAGTGTACTTAGGAAGAGTATTTTAATGCCTTTTATGGTTCAGGTTCCACCATCATTATTTAAAAAACTACAGTCAGGGGCCTACTCTTGAAAAGATCTACCAATCAGTTCTGCAAGTCCTCTCACAGAGATTTGGAAAAGGTAAGCCCAAACCAAGACAATTCTTACTTAACTTCCATGTGTATATCCTAGTCTGTTCCAAGGTCCTCTTAAAAGCGAACAGGCAATGAGTCCTCATTGGAAAAGGGGAAATAGCCATCTGAAACTACTTCTGTGGACAGCAGCAGTGGTGACCCACATATGTGATTCTTGGCTTGGGCACTGCTTTGGCTCTCTGGGACTGCTCAGCTAAGATGAAAAGACCAGGCTTCATTTCTACTCCACATCTGTGGCTTCTCAGCAACCATAACCACTTCCTTGGTGCACCCTCAGAGAGGGGAAGCCTTGAATATTTCCAAGGATGGACTTTGAAGCGAGTGCTGATTATAGGTCCATCACAGTCTTGTGCTTCGGTTCACCAGGACATCTTAGGCAGATCAACTACATCTTGTGCAGTAAGTTTGCAGCAGCAAAGCTGCTGTAAATATCAGCTGGGTAAGTTCAGGTAAATTAAACAAAAATATGCTAAACACTCATTTAAAATAATAAAGGCAGCAACCAGCAAAAGGTACCAGTACAACATAACATATGATAAAGTAACAGCAGCCTGTTCCGCCATGCAGAAAACTCCCTGCTTCTTACGGACAGAGCATCTTCTGGTACCTCTCTCACAACAACCTAAACAAATTGGACTGTCCAGATGGAAATACCCCAGGGGGTTCACAGCTGGCTGATCTAGCCAGAACTCTTCCCTTCCTTCCTCTTTGGATGAACAACAGCTTGTTTACTCAAATAGCTCTTACTCCCTTTTTCCTGGGTTGATAAGGATTTCCCCTCCATCAAACAGCTGAGCAGTTTTTTCTCTTGAGTTCTATATATTCATAAGTGATTCTATGGGAGCTGAGCTCTTTATGCTTCATGACTGCACTCCAGCTGCCTCCAGTCTAGTGATGCTTTTTTTCATCTGCTACAGATTCTCATTCACTAAAGTTACTGCCCAATTATACCATTTCTTGGGGAAAATGGAGAGGATGTCAGTTCATTGGAAAGAAGTGTGAGGTAGAGTCCTGCGGGGAGGAAAGTCACTCTTTGAAGCTTCAGTCAGCAGTGGTTTATATAGGCCACACAAGAGAAGATGTGGTGGGTCACCAGCTGACATACGCTCTGAAGAAATCAAAAGTCATACTGATTTTGGCACAAATACAAATGGGCAAAGTATCAACTAGAACAGGGGTTTTAGTCCTTAATGGAAAGTTTTCCACTTCAAACTACCACAAGAAATAGGAAAAATGTGCTTAAAAGTCATTCGGGACTGAAATACTCAGAGCATGAAAAGTAACAATGAAAAGTTTGCAACCTAGAGCACCTTCACACTTTTTCTATTTCCTGTCCAGGCAAATGTGCCCATTCCAAGAAGCGAACTGCCTGCTGCTAATTGTACAAGCCAGGCAAATGGGAGTTCACATAGTTGTCCCACCCCTTGTCAGGCCCATCTGGCAGCACATATCTTCTGAGCAAACTGGAAGTGGCCAAGTTGCCATGAATGACGATCCACATCCTCACCCTGACTAAAAAACCCAGAATTTGAACAGGGCTGCCCTCAAACAATGGCATGAGTATTGCCCATCTCCAGAGAGAGGATTTGGCTACTTCCTGGTGCACTCAAAGAAGATTTATAGCTGATCATCATACAATAAGTGCTGGGTCAGGGTTATTAATCCTTCCAAGCCCACTTTCCATTAGTGACTAATTCAAACTTATTTGGTGCATAAATCACAGGGTACTAAAGCATTGTTTTCCTTCCTCTTTGGCTGTAATTCTGAATCCTTGAGGGTGTTCTTTTACAAACTCCTAATCTATTTATGTGGGTCCAAATGTGCTGAGCTGAATTCTAATTTATAATCTTACTTCTGGCTCCTGCAGCTCATTCCCTCTCCCCAGCACCTAGCTTTCAAGCGTCCCACTTTGTAGCACACTGCCCTCCGATGAGTTCTCAATAACAGAGCTCAAATCCAGCTCTAAAAGGAGCTCCCCCGCTGAAGTTCACTTAGTGCTACTCCAGACCCTCATTTACTGTTGAAGTACAGAGGTGAGAAGATTACCTACGGAAATTTGCAAGGCGGGATGCGCACGGAAAAGCTCACCAGTATTTCTGTCTAAGCTTTGCTCTTGTACAAATGGTTCAAATGTATTAAAAATACAAAAGGGGTTAGAGAGGGCATTCTTTTTCATGCTCTGAGGACTATGGTGTTCTCATGAGTAATGTTATCTCCACAGATATGGAAATTTGGGATTCACAGTCTGAATCTAAAACTCAGTTTCTAAGATAAATGAAAATAAAATGAGAAAAAAATATAAATGCAAATTAAATAAGAAGCAACTTATTGAGACTGCTTTTTTAGGCATCTGTCTTAAGGTCTTCAGGGCAGAAATAACATCGCTCTGACATCACAAGTATGTGCTTCTGTGCATTGAGAAAATCCTGCTGTTTATTTGGATCTTTTGAAGTCTAGTATCAATATAGTTTCTTAGTCCCCAGAGTGTCCTCAAGGTTTGAGATGTGTATTTTTAACTTCTATACTTACTGACATTCCATTCACGCTATTTGGCTGCTCCCCCCAGCAGGGATTCATCAGCTATCGCTCTGATTTTGTCACCACTGGACTTATTTGCTTTACCATTTCCTAAATGTTGGTGTGAAGAGGTGTGGCCTGCTACACCAACTAGTTCACCCACACAAAAACTGTGCTAGCTTCAGAGCTAAAGCTCTTGGAGGGTATTTGCCTATCAATGCAATCAGCATAAACCACAGAAATCACCAGTTATGGCAGCACTGATGCTCAGGCCATTGCACATGCCACGTTTTAAATGCCCTGCTTCCCACACACCTTAATACCTGCAGGCTCTCCCTGACCCCACTTCCACACAGTTCACGCTCTCCTCCAGGATTCGGCCACCCACAGTGCATCTACTCAGTCCCTGCAGCACACACGGCAGGAAATGGAAGTGGCAGGAGGGAGAAAGCCCATGGGGACAGCATGAAGCAGTAGCTCAGTGTCAGCAGGCAAGAGAAAGAGCAAGACTCTGCCATTTGCTTGCAGCATATCACATCCCCTTGGAGACATACTCCTGCAGAGCTCCAAGAACATAATGACTACTGTTTGATTCCACTTTAAACTTAACCATTTTAGCTGTATTCAAACACCAGACTCAATTCAAGCTTCAAGAATTCCTTGGAAAAAATCCTTTGCAACTGTCAAAATTATTTTGATTAATTTTTCAAATCATGTGGCCGAAAGAAGGAAAAAAAAAACCAACTTAATCAAGGAATTTTATGGTTGGGAAAGCCAACAATTTCTAGTCTAAGTTCAAAGTATTTTAGAAAGCTTGTTACAGAACATAGAATCATAGATTCATAGATTGTTTTAAGCTGGAAGGGACCTCTAGAGGTCATCTGGTCCAACCTCCCTACACACGTAGGGACATCTCTACCTAGGGCAAACATGATGATACAGGAAGACTGTAGAAACTGCTTCACTCGTGATTGATATTATGTTGGATTTCAAGGGTGCCATTAGGGAAGTATAGGTAATGACTGTCAAATAAAATGGCAAAACTTGGCTTTAATAAGGCAAAGAAGATTCAGGGCTTTCAGGGCCTGGGATTTTATGGTACTATCAGAAATCAAATACAGCCAGAAGACAGCAGTCCTTGAGATAACACTGCTCAGATCCTCTATGTTTCACGCCTTGATGGGACAAGGAAGATTATGACTACATTATGACCATTTGAATTCAGTCTCATTGGTAACGGTCTTGATGACAAATAACTATTTTTTCAGCAAAATTCTTCCCTTTGTATGGCTTCACCTACAATATACTCATCTTGACACTGTGAAATACCAGACAGAAGCAGGGCCTGGTCTTAGTGGGGACAGTTAGGAGTAAATACAGTTTGGAAGTCAACAGGGTCCAAGTCATCGCATGTCCTTACAGAACAAAACACAAAGAAGAAAAGCAAGCTGGACACACCAACCACGTTGGCAGGAGCACAGGATATTTTTTTTTTAGCTGCCATAAAGACCTACTGAAACAGGAGCTTTCCAAATCTCTGCAGGTATGTCTGTGACTTTTCCATCATCAGTAGCTTGATGCTTAGGGAAGCAGAGCATTAGGCTTTCTTTAAAAGAGTTTTAAAAGCCCCTCTGTTCACTTTCAGCTATTCGTCACAGTCATTTGAAGTTCTCTTTTGCACCACTCTTCTTACTCGCGTGTGGTGCTGCATGTTACTATGATGAACCATAAATAACAGATACTAGATTCTCTGTTCCAGTGTCCTCCCAGTCAACCAGTCAATAAAGTTCTTACATTTCCAGTACAATATATTTATAGGAGAAAGGGGCGCAGGTACAAAGCCCCCCATTCTAGAGTAGCATAGCACTTTGTTAGCAGGGTCAGCAAGCACATAGACTGAAAAATAAATAGCACAGTTTTAAAAGAGAATTTTCTCCCTCAGGGAGTATATTCACATTGAAAACTCTGGAACAGACAAGATTTACCAAAGGCATTTCAGGAAAGGAGGATCTCTGTCAGTAGTTGGTCTCCTGGCAAAATCTGGCATTTGCATCTCCTACATACAAGAGGCTGAACTGGGAGAAGGCTCTTTTTATCTTTTCTTTGTTCCAGATATATGTTACAACAGTGAGTTGTCCCAACATAGGAACTTGTTAGGAGGTTACACAGATCGTATCAGATAGTGCTCTGCACTCAGTGAGCGTTTCTGTAGCCATGTGTTATTCCACCATTCTCAATCTCTGCTGTGCAAACGTATCCTATTCCATGACTGTGTTGTCCGATTACGGAAATGGAGGGGAAACTGCAGTCAGTTTTACAGTTTTTCCAAATGACAATCAAAATCACACTGACAGCATTAAGCCTGTTACCTTCCACTTCCATCTTCACCGGAAGATCTTTACTGCTAGCATACAAATTTCTGTGGAAAAGAAGCCGCCTTATGTGGAGACGTGAAGAAATGGGGTTTGGGTAGCGGTTATTAAATGTTTCTTTAAATGCACGATTATGGAAGATGGCATTCCAGTGGTGTAGGTGAACTGTGCAAGTATGAGCGATTTAAAGTCTAGAATGGATCTGTGAAAACTTTCTTAACCTCCTCTCAAAACTCTCCTTCTCATACACATATGGTGAGAAAGTCTCCTGAGAACAAATACATCAGGGCCTATCTTCTCTGTAGAAGTTATTTTTGGTTTATCATTAAGGGTCAATATATTCATCCTGGGTATTTTCTGAAGATTTGTTGAATTCCAGTGTCTCGAGGACAAGTACCACTGTAGCATTTATGTACTAGTGAGAACTGACCACAGAAAAAATGTTCCAGTTCTATGAGTCACAACCGCATGCAAAACTGGCCTTGCACACAGCTTAAAAGAAATTAACGTTAAAATCTTGCCGTCACCTCTGAAGTTCCCAGGGAAATTATGAGAGATCTTTTTAGCTGTCTCAGCGGCCATGAGTCTTTACCTTTCTCGACTGCCCATCTTAATTTCTCAGCTTTGTTTTACTGAATACCAATATTAACAAACTACTTGCATCCACATAGGGATAGCGGTCTGCGCCCTCAGACAGCGAATGGAAACCACGAAAGGTTGAAGGAAAAGGCAAAAGCCATAGTAATGTAAGGCAATAAAGCACTTGTAGCGCCTCCTAACAGGGAGGCACTCAGGGGTTAAACTGGACTACAGTGAAAAAAATCACTGGTGAAGGGCTCAGTTATTTACATTCCCATTAGAGGAGTCTACAAAGACATACATCAACAGAAACAAACCATTTTAGTGCGTTCATCGACCGAACATCCATCAGTGAACATGATCTATGCCAGCGTGTCTTAGGAGTGACAAGATATTATTATTGTAGTGCCAAAGGAGGAGGGGGGCAGGGGAAGGAAGAAAAGGGAGTGCTGATCCTTGCCTCAACAATGAGCCCCTATTCTCTTTCACTGCACCTGAGCTTCAAGGCTTCAAAACCGATGAACTTTTTTCATTGGCCACTAACAGATACACTGTGGTTTGCTTCCTGCCTGGTGGTATACGAGTCCTCAACGGAGTATTTCCTTAAAAGGAGCCCCTCCTTATAGCATCTCTTGACTACTGCATCACCTCTGCTAAATAAATGACATCATCTCGCCCATCAACCACATGCAGCTTTACTCTTTCCTCCTTCCGTCCTGCTGTTTGCACTCACTGTTTATTTTTTTAGGCACCTAACCCCCTACTAATCCATCAAACAGTACAAAAGATCCATTTGTGAGAGACAGCGATTAGCGCTGTAAGCACTGTCTTCCTGGGAAACACCTGCTTTGTTCAGATAACCAAAGGAAAAAAGCAGAGAGTAGAACAAGCTGCTAGTGGAAATGCAGAGAAACGAGAGAAAGCTTTGAGCACGATGAGAGCTACCAAACTTCTGACAGTGGTCTTCTTGCCTTCTTCAGTCAGTAGTGTAAAAAAACACACACAGCATCTACAATACCAACCTCACATGCCTGTGACACTGGTAGGCTCCTCATTTGACCGTGTCCCTGCTCTTCAATTCTTAACAGCGTGAGGAAATGTGCAAATTACTTAACTGAAATATTTTTTACAGGTCTTTTTTTTTTTTTTTTTCCCCCTTTGACCAAAATTTAAATTAACAAAGCTGACACCATCTTAAAATTAGAAATGTTTCAACCATCTCCACTGCTGAAACATTCTCAGCACCACAGCTGGACTTTTCCATTGTCCTGTATTTTGTAGGTTTTCTTCGAACAGCGCCAAACATCTGTCCCAATTTTGAAAAATGAATACTTTAGGAGAGCTGAACATGGCTTTGAACTTTCATAATCATTTTGGTCAGTCATATAAATGTAACAGCAGCCTCTGTATACAGAAACATACATAGAAAGTGTCAGTAAGTAGATGGCTGTTGGATTTATCTTCTTTGAATACAAAGGTGACAACATACAAACAAAAATACCAAGTGGCGTAGCATGGCTCTGAGTCATTCCCTCTCTTTTATGAACTGAGAGAAAATTATGTATCAAACAGATCCTGTAAGCACCACGGGCAATAACTAGAGCTGGAAGAAGGCCAGACTACATTAATAGCTGCTATTTGATCTAGTTCAAGATCCCTGAACACCCAATGTCCAATGAAGTCAGCAGAAGGGCTGACTTCACTTTCAAGTGGTTCTGTATGGAACCCAGCACAGTTGGCACGGAACAAGGAGCTGAGCTGATGCTGTAGCAGTTAAGTTCCTCACCACACTGGAAAGCAGGCTGTGGTAATACTCCCAGTAACCATATTTCAAGACTGATCAGCTTTTCCTCTTTCCAGGGGAATCTGTCCCCTAGAGTACTTTTAAGCCTCTGAAATTAATGGGATTACTCAAGGAGTAATACACCACAGAACCTGAATAATTATGGTAAATCTACCGCAGCGATTTCTGATGTACTGTGATCCAAGATTTCTGAATAAAACATCAACAATCCAAAGACAGATCTTTAACTGATATAAATCAGCTGTTTCCCTTTCAAAGCAACGGAGCTGCAACAATTTGCAATGAACAAAACCACAGCATACCATTTTCAAAATTAAAATAATTTTTGTAGTATTTACAGCTAAGAGGAGCCCCTTGCTTTTTGGTTTCTTACCGTATAGTGATAGCTCATTTCTTGTAAAATAATAGATCATTTCTGTTGCCTCAAAGTGCCATATTTTTTTTTGTTTATTGCAAAACTGTAGACATTGTAAAAAGCTATTTAGGTTCCAGTTGGTTTCTTTTAAGTTGCACTGCTTACACATTAGTAATCTCTTTAAGAAGTCCCCAGAGGAAAGGAAGCATGGATTATGTAAGCAAGTGTATACACAGGAATAATATAAACCACATCTTTTCTTCTCTTTTTTTTAAACTCTTTTTGGAACTGATTCTGTTAACAACACACAGAAACAAATACACAGATGCATGTCTGTATAATAAGCGTATGTAGAGACATAGCTGTCTCTACCTACATATATTGTTATAGCAACAGTCATCCTTTCACGCAGCTCATCAATAGCAGGTTTTACTCACCTGATGGGCACCTTGCCATCGGGGCCGTCCTGTCTGTCAGCACACGTTATCTGCTATCATGCCTTTCTTCAGATCCATAGTTACAAGTAAGAAAAGGTTGGCTATCTGTCTCCTCCTAAATACAATCAAATTAAAGCTGTAATTAGCAGCCTGTGCTGGACAACCAGGTTACATTCCACTCCACAATGTAGGGCCCTGAGGATGATACAAGAGGCAAAAGGAGAAAGTCATCCCCAATGTGTTCAAACTCAGACTAAAAACAAATGAGAGCTCATCCTTCCTTCAGGAGGCTGAATTATGAAAAGGAGATCACAGGCGGATGGCACCAGCATTGCCACCAGGTAGTCTGGGCTGAAGAAATCAGGTTTCAGCAAGACAGACTCACAGGAAGAATTTTCCTGACTAGGTCCGTCAAGGTAAAAATGGCAAACAAAAAGAAAAAAACCAGAATATTATTACCTTTTGGAAACAGGAGATCTCAAGAATTTCCCCTCAAATGAAGGAATTCATTAAAAGGACTTCAAATGTGACCAGTTCTGTTAACGCTGTGTATCGACTGTACAGAGCCGTGCCCTGTGGCCGGGCTGCTGGAACCAGCTGGAACCAGCCAGAACCAGCCACGCCCAGCAGGGGGCAGCTCCCGCCTCCCCTCAGAGAGCAGCTGATGCCTGGGCACCCACAGCTGGGCCGGGAGCACCCAGGCTGCCCTTTAAAAATGAGGAGAAATGAGCCATAAAGGGGTCCTGAAGGTTTCTCCCGAAGCAGGGTGACAGAAAAGCGCCCGGTCCGGCCTTAGCAGTGATCATCTGCTGCACGCCACTCACCCCTTCCCTACAGATCCCAGGCGGGTGCTCAGTGGTGACTCTTGACACCTACCAGCCTAAACAACACCACGGTTTTAAACTTCTAGCAGAAATTTGGTTTCTACGATGACTCTTCTCAGCCAACAGAGACCATCCATCTTAATTAACCAAACTCAAGGAAGCAACCAGGTCAAATGAATTAGCAACATGCACAGAATCCTATCACGTACATTCTCATTAAGAGTATCTGCGCTTCAGCTGATGGATCTGTCATTAACACAAACATACTTCAGTTCTGCTTATAACTGAAACCGTACTTCTGGCCAGCCCTTGGGCTGGGAGAGCCAGGAGAACTACTCTTTCCATGTTCACAAACATCTCCACTAGTCCTTGGTGTCACCACCTGATTAGATCTCTGGCACCGCTGGCTCTTCTTTGGCAACAAGGAGTGCATTGGCTCAGCAAGCCTGTGAGCTTGCATTAAAACCTGGACGTGAGGTTGAAGGCAGAACAGAAAGAATGGCAGATGGCCCATGTAACAAACTCGCTTTTCTGCAGAGCAGCTGGTTTTTCCTTAGTAAAAAGGAATAATTAACTAATGAGATCAATCAAGAACACAGAGTACCTGAAGCTACTGTTCCTTCCAAACCTTGTCTACATACTGAACTGTAAAAGTCATATAAAAAAACCAGATGCACATCCTTGGTTCCACCAACCCTCCTTGAGCTGACAGAGTTCAGCTGCTGAGCTCTAACCCAGAGAATGTGTGAACATGACACAACTTCACACCTTGGCCAAAGCAGGGCAGGCACACGGGAGGCAAAAAGTCCATCCCAGTGTCCCGACTTCCAGTCCTTTTAAAGGCTTGTCTCTGAAACAGCTGTAACATATTTTAATGTAAGCAAAATAATGTATTCTTCTCTGTGCTCAATCTCGGAAACTGCTGAAGCATTTCTGCCCATCATTTCCAAAGAACTTCAGCCTGGAGCAGATGTCAGCATGTACAATTTCAGCACGCATGGTAAAAGTTTAACAACATTAAAAGCTGCCACAATGGAAATTGTTGGGCATCGCTGGTTTCACTTAGAATAATGAGACTTGGTTGAAAGCTAGGAGCAGTTTGATGTAGTAGTTTTACATAATAAATACCTTTTTTTTTTTTGAAACCAAATTATTTTCCAGAAACTGACTTCAACTCTATTTTAACTTTGAGTTAATCTTGACTCAGATGTTTTATTCTCACCGTATCACTGTATTTCATTGTTTCAACTTACACATACATTACATGAGAATAAATGTTAATATGTACCACGTGTGCATACCGTTATACCCTAGTCAGTATTACACTCTTATACTACACTATATGATATTATAAAATCACTACTACCCAATATCATAATTTCAAATTTCAGAATCAAAATGTCTCAATGTTTCCAAAGGAAAACTCCAAATATCCCCTGCGCAGCAAGCGTCCAACTCACTGCAAACTCACTGAGTGCCTGATATCCTCCTGGGGTATGCAAACTCATTTTGAAACTTCAAGTTTTACTTCAAGAGGGAAAGTTCCAGTTTCCAAACAATTCTGCCAACAACACATAACACCATAAACGACCACTTTGAGACTTCAAAGTGCTCAAGTAAATAGAAGGTTGGCATCTGTCAAAGTGAGACATCTCGTCAATGAGAAAAAAATTGGGCTTTATTCCTTTAACACTCAAAATTGTGAGGTATTTTTTTGTTTTTCTTTAATACTGAACAACTTTGGCCAGAAAATAAGGCTTTAATTAGCAATGCTGCTGTCGGGCAGTTTGTACCTGTGTTCCTGTCATTCATCTGGATATTTTGCAGAGCTTAAGTTACTGAAGATTTGCAACTTATGTAACTTGTTCATATACAAAAGCAGAGCAATCATAACAATAAGCTGGGAAGATGTTCATGTTTTGTTGTTAAACACTAGCAGATCCCTCCACACATATCCATGGCCTTCCCCGAAGTTCTCAGCACTAACTCTATCCCTGTTATTCCATCATCTAAGAAATGAGATTCATAAACCACAGCCCATGACAAAACAACTAAGACCCAAAACTTGTTCTGAGTCGTGCGGAGTTCAGCTGAAAATGAAACATCCTCAGAGGTGTAGCCAGAAACCTGGTCTCGTGAAGCACATCTAGAGGTCATATTGGCATGGAAGGAGGCTGAAGACATTGATGGAGTTTACGGAGAGAACCTCAATTTACAGCGCAGCAGAAACTGGCCTAGCTTTATCTTGTCCTTCTGTTCCAACAAGTTCTTTTCCCACATCCGTCACCCACACTGCATGTACAAGTCTGCTCCTCCTTGCCCATTCCTTACATCCCAGTGTCAGTGGCAACAGTGCAGGGCAGGAACCACCTCTAACTGGGTTTTTGGGCACAGTGAAAATCTTGGGACATTTCACTAATACAAGCCAGAGTTAATGGAAAGCACCACGCTATCCTCAGCATGTTGATCAGGCCTTAATACGACATTTAATTCAACCTGTAAAGACACATTTTGATTCAAACCTATAATGAAACACAGAGCCCACATTTGAGTATTAGTGTAAGGTAATAATGCACATATAAATGTACATAAATAAATACATTACTTCAATATTTTACAGATGTCTCCCTTATGTAAATGTACATTGGGTGTTCTGGGCAGCTTATTCATAGCAGGTTATTCCACGCAGGGCTCCATGCAGTGCCTGCTGGTTACATTCACTGCTGCTAACAATCAATGAACTGAACAACTATCTGCACATTCTTCTCTGGGCTGCTAACGAGGTCCTCCAGTGTTCATTCTTCTATTATTACCACACAGCCAGTTCCCTTTAGACTTAAAAAAACAAAACAAAACAAAAAAAAATCTTGGAGAAAAGAAAAGCCATATGGGCCGGCTCTGCTTCTAGCAAGGACCATCCTAACTCCACTGCAGTTAGCAGGCCAGATCTTGACATTGTGTAAATGGTCACAGTGCGAATGAATCCAAAACTCTTCTCCACTGTACAACCTACCAACACCCTACCTCCCTGCTTAAACTCCCTTGTTTTCATCTAACAGCAAGAAGTAGAGTTCACCCAGTCTTCAGGGCTGGCAATTATGGTCATCAGAACAAGATCATGGGCATCTCAGCACAAATTTCTATCTTCAACTGCTTTTGTAAACACTTCCTTGGAGGTGCAGCTCCTCTTGCCTGCTTTTTACCTACATGAGAATCTGTTCTAAGCTGCATCTGCTTCAAGAGCAACAAATAGAGACAGAGATCTACTGCTCTCTTGGACACCTCTGTCAGATGGCTTCTCCCTTCAGGTAAATAGCTTAATACTCAAACCGCCTTTTCATCACTTCCTACATGACTGCTACATGTCTTCTGGTTTGTCTGTAAAGCTTTCCACAGGCACACCTGTTGTCCACTTCTGCTGGAGAATGGTTTATGGTTTATATTAGCGACTCCCTGTGCATTGGGGTGGTAGACGGTGTCTTGTCACAGGCTGCTGTTTCAGAAAGCTTAATAAACTCTACTGAGCAGCAATCTTAAAAAGGAAATAAGATTTAAGAGGCTGGTATTTCTACCCCCTTCTGCTTTCTAAGAAAGACAAAACCAAAACAAGCAGTGGTCCAAACTGGAGTGAATGCACAGCTCTCCCCTAGAATGCTTCCCCATTAACTCAGCGTTTATCTGTGGTACCTATGAACAAACATTTCCATTTAGCTTCTTATTAATCTTGCACATGTCTTTCAACTGCTATTTTAAAAATAGAAACTTCATGTTGAACATTTTAATAGCATCAAGTTTCAAAGGCAACATGCTGCTGTACTGACTTTTTTTTTCCCAAAAAACTTTATTGCCAGATGTAAGTGTGTGTGATATTCTTTCTTTTCCCACAGGTTTCTCTTCTCCTTAGTAAACAATGTATCTGTAGTTAAGCAGCTCCATGAACATTTAGTGAGGTCCAGGAGAAATTGCTAGTCACCGGTGCACAAATCCAGCTCACCTGACTTCAGGCACTTTACTGAACTGTTTAGACTATGAGTTTACCTACACTGAACTCCCCCTGCAGTCAACAGAAATGACTACAGGACCACAAAGGCTGTAGGTACCCACATCCCATCTAAATTTCTGAATTGCTTTCTGGAAGGAACTGATTTTTCTTCACTGATGACAGAGGACTCCCAGGCCCACAAAGGGATTAGGTCTCCAACAATTAAGTAAGAATCTCATGCAAACTGGGATGAATCCAGACTCTGGAGTCCTCGGAAAACAAGCAGAGGACCTGCCAGCATCACAGTGTATTTTCTAGCCCAGCTATATAATTTTAAATAAAGATAATGACTATACTGCAATGCAGTAGACTACCTCAAGTAAATGGCCGTTTCAGGGGTCTTTGGATAAGCTCAAAATCCAAACACAGTTACCAGAAATACAGCTGAAGTTATGGTAGGTTTTGGTGCACATCACCTTTCCGTTCAGCTCCGCTCAGACTTCTCCCTCCCTCACAGAGAAAACCTAATGGAACCATGCCACAGAAGCCACTGGTAACTTAGCCATTGATTTCGTAAAGAACGGGATCAAATTCTTCATGTGTGAAGACAAACGCTCAGGAAAATGGGTATTAGCTCACATGGGGAACATTAAAAAAAAAAAAAAAGGGCAGTGAATTCTCCCCCATCATTTTTGCAGTCTGGGGAGATGGCAGTGGATAGTACTGACCCTGGGGAAATAAAGGAAATCTTCACAGACAGCTGTGATGTACCAACTGGTTTATCAGTGATCACACCGATTGTAACATTTTATTAGCAGTCGAAGAGATTCCTTCCCACCCACATCTGATAGTTCCCATCTCTTCAAAGCAGCTGCAGGCACACAAACAGTGGATTCAGCATCCAGCACAGCTTCTTCCATCAGCAGTAGCTCTGCTCCAAGGCTCTGGCCCTTCCCCCATCACCTCCAATAACTCATTCCCACCACCCTGCCAGGCGTTTCCGTTCCTTCCCTTGTGCTAAATGCCAAATCAGCTGTTTATGTAGCTGTGCTCTGAGGGAGCAGAAATTTCCAGTGGGGAGATGGGAGCAATAACCTTGGTTTCTATCAGTGTTTTCAAACAGCTGCCAGGGGTCCTTACAAGGTAAAATAAACATCCCTAATCTCAAACTGTACAGCTTCCCTATTAGACAACCAGGGCAGGTAAAGGGAGCATTAAAAGATGGAGCTATTCTTTCTAGTGTACAGGAAAAAAAAGCACCTAATGGGATTGATCCAAAGCCCGTTGGAAATCAGTAAGTGGACTCCCACTGACTTCAGTGAGCTTTGGATCTGCTCTACAAAGCCAGCCAGCTGCAAAAGCTGCCGGAGTCAAAGGAAAAAATGCTACGAAGGAATGGTGGCCTTGTGGTTGAGGTACTGGCATGGTTTCAAGAGACTTGGATTCAGTCTTCAGCTCTACCACTTCTGACCCTGTGCAAATCATTTTATTTCTCTGCACATCAGCTTCCCTTTTGTAAGTCTAGGTACGTAACCTAATGAACTGTAACCTAATGAACTCAAGCGTGGAGAAATTCAGGGACATCAGAGACAGGAGACAAATGTGCTAAGACACTTACCAGCACCAACTCAGCAGGTGTAACTCTTCCTCTATCCCCCTATGAGCCCAGTAAGGTCTGTTACCCCCAAAACAGGGTGCAAAAGTGAGTGTCAAACCAGTATCGTTGTTTACTTTAAGCTTGCTGAGCACACCTGGAAGCTACTACTAAAGGGTTTATCAACATATCTTTACTGAGCTGGCTGGATGCTGAGATGCATGACTAACACGGCACAGAGCTCAATGCAGGTTAGTCAGATCTTGGTAACACGCTGACCTCCAAGTTCCCAGGTCTGTGTGAACAGCAATACCCAAGAGACTTCGTGTAAAGATAGTCTGAGCATGTTTACAGGAGCTGCAGCCCACAGCAACACAGACATAGCTGCATAGCTCAAATCAGCCCAGCAGATGAGCATTTATCTGTTGAATGTATGAACGGACCTATAAAAGTCAAGGTAATACAAACATAATTGCTCTCTTGGACTGGAGACCTGGGAGAGGTGAGCTGTGTTTTTGTGGAGATTCAAGGAAGCCTGTCAGTCTTAACATTATTTACACGCTTGCTCAGACTATCCTACCAACAGCTGGGGCTTCTGGCAGTCAAATGCAAACCATCTATTGTAATATTATTCTTCTGTTGTAGGAAACAAATTCATCCAAGCAGAAGAAATTCTTTTAAAAATAATCCAAGCAAAGGCACAAATTAAGCCCCAGATATTAAATACTGAAATAATTTTTACAGCATAGAAAGATCAGACTGCAAACAAGCTGCAAAAGCCATTACTAATTTAACATTCCATTATTCCTTTTTTCCAAAGTGTGATTCTTTTCTTCAAGCCAAGCATACCTTGCTGGGACCAAACCTTCACATTAGATTTCCTGTGCTGTGGACTTGATGAGATAAAGCAGTTACTTAGGACCAACAAATCACCTCATGAAAGAAGCCCATTTGTAAATAGTCTCAACAGCAATTAACATCGTGGCTTAAGGAACTCATTTTGTGCCACATTCCTCACCCAGGCAAGACCTCCCCTCTAACGCCATGACTGCAGCAGAGGGTCTGAATTTTGAAGGAAAGAAGCAAGCCAGCCTGTCTCTTGCCACAGCCTTCACCTTAGCTATTTTGGTTCTTCTAGTCAGGAAAAAGCAGCTGAAAGTTGGACTGAGCTGTTCCCCCCTCAGTTCTCAAGCCATGTGAAAAAGGGACCATCCCGTAGCTTTCCAGATGCATCTCAAGACTCTGGGGAACCAGGGTAACTTACAGCATTTCTTCTCAGCTGAGTGAACAGAAAGAACTGCTGGTGTTCACTCCGATGCGGGCTGCTCCAAATGCATTTAACCATCTTTGCAGCACCAGCAGTTTACAATAAAGGTATTCTTCTTACTCCTGGTAAGTGGAGGAGCTAGAAAGTCAAACAATTGAGATGGAAAAAAAGGTTTTTTTCACATCTCTTCGCCTCGTGTAAGGGCCTGTCTAGGGAGGGTAACAGTGCACTGCCTGGTAATGTATTAGTCAGCCCCAATAAGCCTCTCAAGGCTATATAAAATCCCAGAGTCAGTGTGGTCCTTGGAAAACAAAGCTTTAAAGCAGAAACTCGCAATGTGTTAGAGAAGGTTACTTGGTGGTTTTGTCTGCAGATATTAAACAAATCTATCCCATTAAGATGCAGTATAATTGTTTTGACAGGAGTGCACAAGTAGCATTTTGAAATTGTTACATTAAAAGACAATATGTAATATTCTTAAATAAAACCCCCCACATCTTTAGTCCTGCTCTTGTTGAAATGAGCATTCTCATCTCATTGAGTAGCCCAGTATTACAATACACTAAAAGATCCAATATGCTAGAACAGAAAATGAACAATGCACCAGGATCCAGCAATTTATTCAAGCTAATGTTAGCTTACCAATTAAATAACTTCTGAATGCTTTATGAGGCTCTATCCTTATAAGCAAATCTATGAATAATCGTAACGGCACAATTCTTTATGACATTTTCATCTCTGAAGAGACCCTCAATTTCTGTAGGGAAAATCATCTCCTTGCCATTCAGAAGAAGGAGCTAAATAAGTGTGAGTATATGAACTGATTATAAAAAGCCTACTGAACGGGAGTAACAATAATGCCTCAGTCCTGAAAACACAGAAAGTAAATGCAATTTTACATTAAAGGTCTGAAAACAAACTCAAGGCTAATATTTTCAGGGGGAAAAAAAACCCCTTTGATCTCTTTTTCTTTCCGGGGGGGAGCCAATATCAACATGAGTGATTTTGTACTATATTCAGGAGTCTTTATGTGGGTTAATAATGTTAAAGTTATTCCACTGCTTTTTCAAACTTTTCTGGAATCAGCTCCTTGGTGAAACAGGGCCCTATTGAAGACTCTTGAATTTGCATAGCATGTGCAAGACATTTAGATTTATATTCCATGTTAGGCTGGTGTGTTTAGAGTTTACCCAGGCATATGCAACTCATTGGCTGTATTGTTATCTTCACAATGAACAAGAACACTCACTTCATCTGCAAGAAATACAGCTTTAAATGTAGAAAATTTAATTTCCATGAAAAAAAATGTGTTCCATGAAAATTTCCATTACTAGAGGCTTAGCTCAGTAATACTGAGGTCAAAATACTTTGATTTGAGCCTACCTAAGTAACGTGTGACTTACGTAGCAAAACCATAAAATCACTTGAAACTGGCTAATTTGAAAGTGCTCCTGTAATGACAACCATTCATATTACAGTTCTCTCTCTGAAAGTCTTTGTCATGATCCTGTTCCGTTCAGCGCCCACAGAAACTGGCAGATTCTGCCTTGAAGGCTTTACAAACTCGATAGCTAAAGGAATCACCAGTATCGTGAAAACAGAGAATGCTGACTTCCAGTGATGAAAAACTGAACCTGCTGATACACAGAAACCAGTAAACAGAGAAATGAGCCATTCGTTTGGTTTCCACTCAAATCCTGCACCCTGCGTCAGTGGTGTGGCCCACAATCAGACTTCTCGCTAGCTGAGAGAGCAGCACAGTAGGTTATGTAGACCATTGTGTGGTTCACAATGTTTCTCTTGGCAGGGTTTCCCCAGAACGTTTACTGCTGAACAAAAAAAAAAAAAAAAAGGCAGCCAAAGAGATACATAGTCAACGGGTTTGGTTCGGTATCTGTGAGACACCTCAGTTCATTTCACACTCAAGTCACCATTAGAGTTTGTTGGGGGTGGTTTCCAAAGTGACACTAACATTGGTGTTACCTTATGTGGTTTTCCAGTCTTCATACTAGGTAGGAATTCTGGGAGAAGGCAAAGCTGCTTGCACAGAGCACTGTCCCATGGCAGAAGACTAAAAGAGTTTGGCTGTTACAGCTGACAATGAAAGGCACAGGGAGCATAGCTGCTGTCGCCACGTATGTCAGAGGGATGCACAGCAGAAAGGAGATCTATGAAAACTAAAGAACAACTCTGGTTCAAGAACAAAGTGTTATCTACAGCCGTGAATTAATTTGGGCAAAAAAATGAGAAGAAGAGTCACTAAAAAAGCACGTCAAAGGAAGCTGCGAGGACAAGGAAATCTGACAATCACCGATGAAGGTTTGAATAGTTTATGGATGTGGCACGGAGCCTGTGAGGGCAGAAGGCTGGATTTATGTCTTAGCAGGTCTCATCTACCTGTTCTGTTCAGACTTTCCTTCCCTTTTCTTACCATTTCATTAAACAATAAAACTTTCCTTCAGGCCATTGGCCTTTTCCTCTCAAAGAGGTGGCTAATTTGGCTGTGGAGCTGGTGGTCCAGAGAAGAATAAATGCATCTTTTCAAAAGATATGGGAGATGTGCACTGCAGCACGCTTTGTAACTCTTTCCGTCTGTACTGAGGAGTTGCATCCACCAAATCAGATTAGAATCACACAGTTATCGAGGCTGATCCCCTCGCCTCCTACTGCCTGGTGACAAGAGGGGAGGGGATCATCTGATTTATGTGGGGCCTCAACCTCTTTCCTTTCTCTCAAGGAGCAGGTCCACCAGTCAATCTCTCTCCCACACTCCCTGGTACTCCTCAACCTCTCCACTTCATCCTTCAGCTCGGCCACCTGGCTGAGCAGATCATCCACCTGCTCACATCTGACCACGGGCATTGTCTCCGCTCCCCTGCACTGCAAGG
>JAAGNO010001264.1:3789-24026 GCA_033439905.1 Ceryle rudis
GGGGGTGCAGCCCAGGGTGCCAGTGGCTGCTGTGCTGCCAGCGCACGGGGCTGGCTCAGCTCCAGCTCCTCACCCCCAGCACTCCCAAGTCCTCCTCCCCTGGCTGCTCTCAGTCTCTCATCCCTCAGCCTCTTAGCGTGTTTTGTGTTCAGTCCATCTGTCATAAAGGAGTTCTTTTACCAAGGTGGGCTCTTCAGACTTCTTTGAAGCCCGTGATGTCCTGGAAAGAAAGCATACATGTGCATAAAACAGGAGTAAGCTGATGGCAGAAGCTCAGAAGACAAACAAAAGGCCGTGCTTAGCTTTCTCTGAATTTAGATGACAGAGTTTAGATACTCATTTTTTGTTTGGCTCAGAGATGAGCCTGAGCCTGGAGTCTGGGTCAAAAGGAGCTCAGTCTCCAGGAGCGGATGGGTGCTGGCTTCCAGGCAGGGTTCAATAGTCATTTGCCTGGAATGCAAGGAAAAAAAACTGAGCTAAGAAACATCGATTACATTGCACAGAGTGTAGCTTTAAATTAGGTTGGTCCTAGACTGGCTACCTCAAGTCAATCCACCAAAGCAATTGAATGGGCCAGAATGTTCCACAAAGGAAAGGTGTGGGATTTAAGCAGAAAACTTTGGGAAGAAATATTGATACTGGGCAAATAGAAATCCATGTAAATTTATTCTATTCCTTCACATCAAAAACTAGCAAATGTTATTTATGTTCTGTAAACTGTACGTACTGCAGAATATTCAGTGAACACAGCAGCTGTGTTGAGATTTAGCGACACCCAAAACTCTATCGGAGGCATTTTTATAAGAAAGGATAATAGCTACTGTTGTGTGAGGTGACCCCTGATGCTTTAAGGAATTCTGACCTTCACGGCTGAAATGATGAGTTTGCATCAGAGCAACCTGCCTGGTTTTTAAAGAAGGGGTGTAATGGAGAGTGGAAAATTCAATACCTATTAAACACATTTTTCCAAACTTCAGCTTTCTCTTTCGAGGTGTCTGCACATAACTAGCAGAAACGATTCCAGGATGTTAGGAGGAGGCTGCAGAAGCAGCTGAATCTGCTAGGAATATGTATTTGGCAGGACTGACTGTAAGGAACCTAATGCATATGCAGAGCATGCAGCTGAGCGTCTGAATTCGGGAGAGTATTGGCATGCTCTAAAATGAGTCCAAACTCTGTGGATTTCACATGATGATTTTCAATCCTATCTATGTGGAGCACATTAGAAAAAAAAAAAAAAGCAACCCAAACTAAGCAAGTGTTCAGTTCTCAGAGTTCTACGTTAGCTGATGCCTGTGGCTACGTGTTGGTGCCTCTCTCTACTGGTGCTCTAACTCTGGTGAATTGGAGAACGTGAAATGAATTGCAGCAATAACCGCCCTACAAACGCACGCTTCAGGAGGCGTGTTGAGCTTGATCCTGGGCCTCCAAGGGAAATAGTCCTGGGTTTGTTAGACCAGCCCCGTAGCCAATTCCAGAGTTAGAGTTTCTGCTGGGAGGTTTTTGCCACCAGTCATCAGAGATTCGTGGTACGAGATTTCTGTAAAGAATGCATCAGCTGATTCAAGCAGGCTCGATGAAGCCATCAGAGAAGGGACTTCAGTTCTCTAGATGACTAGCCACCGACAGCTCTCTAAATCAAGAAATCAGCATTCCAGGCAGAAGCAGAATTTGTCTGGCAGCTTTATTTTTTTGCATGCGATTATTTACAATGAGCAATTCTCAAACACTTTTGCTTTGGGAGAGAGTGAAATCATATGGAAGTAGGCTTGACTAAAAAAGAATGGTTATCCATCTAGTCCTTCCAAAATGTATATGTAAGAAAACCTGTTAAATAATTGGTTTAATACTTCTAAAAGTGACCTCTCCAAAGCTCAGTGTGAATCCATCAGATTTCAGTTATTTTATGGGCACGCTGAAAAAAAGCCTGGAGTTGAGTAGCAGTTTGTGCTGTTCAGTTGTGTGCTGCACCTTGTGGTGACAGTATCCTCCAGAAACCAGCTGGAGAGTACAAGGGATCAGATTGCTCGTGGATCGAGAGGCAATTCAAAAATACAAGAGAGTATCAGAATCCAAATTAAGGACAACAAGGTTTCATTGAAAAAATCAATGTCCTTCTTGATTACACTGCATGCGACTTTAAGGGAAACAGATCTCCATCAGAAAAGTGTATCCTACAGAAAAGAACCAGGGGGAGGAGGCTCTAAGGCAGCGAGAGACTCTCAATTATTTGTAAGTAATGCTGTCCCAGGAATAAGCAAAGAGTGTGGTTTTAATTAACAGTGAGTCATGAAGTAGGGAGGTCTGCCAGATACCAGGCTGCGGTCCAGCTCATTACCACCCCATAATGGTCGCACACTTGAAGCAAACGTGTCTGCAGGCCTTTTTTATTAGGGCTCAGAAAATTTAAAGCAGGTGAATTCAACTGGAGACAGGCCCGGATTGCAAATGCTGAAAAGCACAATGCCAGTCACAAGGTGTAAAAGGTGGAAGAAAATAAGAAAGAACAGTTAACTCCCAGCTGCTGCTGAAAGTATGACATTTTTGATTTGGTGCAGATGGTGGTTTATGTGCCAAAATGCAAATACAGTATATACAGTCTGAGAGGTATTAGAAAGGAAGTAGCTTTTTCTTGAGACTGTATGAATTGCCTAATACTGTAAGTGATGGTGGCGGGGAGGAAAATCAGTCTGAAATTGTACAACTTTAGCTTTAGAAGAGGTGTTGATCTTGATTGAAATATACTTTTGCAGTCTTCAATTCAGCTTCATCTTGCGGCACTTGTGGTCTTGCCCGCTCGAGCTTGTTTCTCATCCACACTCTTGGAGAAGGGGAATGGGTTTACTGGGTCTGTACTTTGTCCCATAATCTGAGGCAAGCTTGATCCCTGAGCCTCCACCTCTCCTCTTTTCTGCAGAAGGCAGGGATTTGTTTGGGATCTGAAAAAGAGGAAATTGTTTTTAAACAAACTAAAGTTGGGGAAGAATATGTGGAGAGCTTGGCTTGGAGTCAAGGTGCTGGTCCTGAGGTAGGAGGACCAGCATGGCTCTCACTTTGGCCACAAACTTGATTTGTGTCCTCGAGTTTATTACTTCATCTGCCTCTCGGTTTCTGTGTCCCTTGGCAAAGAGGAGTGGTAAGAACGCTCAGTTTCCTGGCTTTGTCTTTCTAAACGGTGACAGGGCTATTTCTCCTACGCCTACATCGGGCATGTAGTACGTGGAGAGCTCTCTTTTGGTCCAGGTCTCCAAATGTGACTGCAGTACAAGCAGGATCGAATAGATCTGAGAGGTACATGCATCCTGTTCCTTGTCCAAGGACTCCCTAGTCTACTCACTGCCCATTTAGACCGGTATTCTCATCCTGAAAGTAGCTGGTAGCTGCTGGATAAGGACAGCAAGCAAGAGAACACCCTTCCCCCCCATTTCCAACATGACAATTTATCCCGATCTCTCCCAGGGAGAGACTGGCTTTAATTCTAAAACGTGGTTTCAAATCCCTTCCAAAAAATGTTGTCTTTAATTATAGCTACTCTGGATAATCTTGTTAAACATGTAATTATCCAGACCCTTTTAAAACCTCATTAATTTGTTGGCTTCGGTGGCGTCACGAAGCAAGGACTTCCCCAATTTAATAAGTGCTCTCTGATTTTATTTTAAATTTAACACACTTTAATTTTATGGAAGGTCCCTTGTATTACATGTTATAAAAGAGGGGGAGATGGTAAAAGGGAAATCAAATGTATTTATTATCTTGCCCATTTGTCCTTTTAAAGGTAAGCAATCCCTGCCCTTTATTGCAATTTCTCTTGTCATTTTTATGACTTTTTTTCTTTCTGAACTAGCTCTAGTTCTCCGATACTCTCTTGAGCTACAGGAAATATCAGTGCCTCAGCAGTTTGTGCAAGGTCTTATTGTTGATTTAATTGATGATATTATGGCATTCACTGTTAGGTTCAGAGATTGCTGGGTTGGAAAGGTCTGCTAGCATATCACCTACCTGAATGTCCTGTGTAATACAGATAATTAGCTTGAGCACAACTCTCAGAAAGATCTGATGTCCCAGTCCTCATGCTTTCTAGCAGCTTGCCATCTTTCTTGCCTTCAGATGCAGGAGTTTCTTCTGAGCTGTTTACAGTGGTGCTCAGGACCCCGTCTAGATGTCCATCCCATTTTCCTCAAAGCCTTTGATGGGTTTATTTTCTCTAAGGTCATTTATTGGTTTGTGTTTATCTTAAATTAATTTTATTTTACCAGGATCCAACGTTCACCTGACTGGATTAGCGCCACCGACATGGGACTTTTTGGCTGTGATTTCTCTGAACAGCTTCTCTTCATGAGCAGCTTCTTCTCCTTCAATATTTGCTTCTCTTTAGGCATAGTAAATGATGGCTGTTGTGGAAAATACTACAGGTGATAAAGAAGGAAAAAAACCTTCTTAGAGAGGATTGAAACTTCTTGGCTGCTTTTAACTTCCTGGTGACACCTCTCTCATTCCACTTCTCATTGTCATCTCTGTTTAGCACTGCATTGGCTTGCCTTTTCTAACTGGTTAGAAATGTTTCTTTGGTTTTGACCTCTGGAGAACTGGCCCAGACCCAATCAGTCTTCATGTGCTTTGAACATGGTGTAAGTTGGATTTAATACCTTACTTCTGTGCTTTAAAAAGAGCTGGTGAGGCTCCCATATCGCTTCTCCTTGTGAAGTTTGCCAGACCTTCCCCAGCTGCCTCCCTCAGTACCAATTCTAATGCATCTCATCTTAACAAGGGTCAAGAGTTTACAAGTTACATTAGCTTCTTGGTTTGATGCACGTGTCTTTGGATAAGTCTTAACACAAATATGTAATTACAGTGCAGCTACAGGACGTTACACAGTGCACCACGTTAGCTCTTACCAAATGCTGGTAGACTGTTCAGCATGGAACTAGTGTGTGCCTGTCCTGTTGTGGTCAGAAACAACACCGTAAAAGATTCTTCTGGCAGCAGTTCACTGGGGTTACTGGTTTGCTCTTCGAATAGTCCTCAGTTCCAAATATTGAGATACAGAGGTGTTAACCGAGATGAAATCCTGGAATGCAATTGGTTTTGGACAGCCTAAGTGAGGAGTAACGCAGTAGAAGAAGGAATCTCTTGGGTCATGGAATTCAGTGTGCTGCTGTTGCAGGGAACTAGATCACACAATTCCCTCTGGAAGGTAAGAGGCACCATCTTGAAACCAGAGTAATTTTTCTTCATTCAATTGCTGCTGACAGGACCCTGTTCTGTATTTTTTGTTTTTCTGGTGGTTAGAAAACATCTAATTTAGACTGTACATGTATTCCTAACTTCATAATAACCCTTCTAGTTCTTCTACTCCTTTGTTTCATTATACTGTTTCCTTCTCTAGCATCATTCCTCTGATATATTGGGGAAAAAAACCCCATAATTTATTATTTTAAAGGTAGTTCTGCAAGACAAAAGAACTCCTCTAATTTTGGATCCTCTTGTAGATTAGATGTCCCATTCTCCTGTTCATCCCAGTAGTCTGTGGCTCTTCAAGGTGGAATTGGAGAAGTTCCCAAGCCACTTAGCAAACACTAAATAACCACAGCTCCATGGTTGGCTATTTACCATCCTACAGTCCTCCTTAGCAAGATGGATAATGCTATCGTGTGTGTATTTCTTGGTCCAAGAATTACTTGATGTGGGTGTTGTGCTGCTTCACGTACCTGCGCTAGATCATTTAGAGTTTGTGCTGAATTGTGCCCTTGTAGTCATAACCCAACTCTTCCTATTTCCTTCTCATTGAAAAAATGTTGTTTCATCACCTCAAACCCCAAACTCTGCCTGCAAGCTCCCCTCTCTTTCACATTTGGTTATACGCCTGACAGCTTTTTGAAGTCAAGATGTGAAACTCATATTTCCCTTTTGGCCAAGTGAGTCTTGTGCTGAAATCACTTGGTGTTTGCTCAGGTGTCATAGATACATTAGGAAGTGAAATCATCGTTGGCCCTCTCGGTACAATACCTATTGTACACAGGATTTAATGAGGAGCCTTCCTGTTATCCTGCTTCAGAACAGTCCTTGTCTTTTATTTTTTTTTTTATTTTTAATTTCCTCCGAGTCGCTAAACACCACGGTCCCGACGTGTTTCCAGTAAATAGCTGATCCTTTCTGTAACCATTGACTCTTTCCCACAGGAAGTTTAACTGTGGCAGCGTGTGTCAATCATTACTGTCAGACACTGCAAATGCACTGAACGTTGGTTCTGATGGTACATTCCTGACGAATCTAATACCATGTAGGCCTTTAACCCAAGTTTTAGCACACTTGAGCTCTATCAGTGATAATCTTTTTTTCATTAAGATCTATAGGACTTAATTAGTTAATTTAGGATTTTTCTTTTCAGCTTTTCAGTTGAGTAATATAAGTTTTAGATTACTGTTTAAATTCCAAAATGCCTTTATCTCATTAATGTCACACCTACCAAAATGTTCATTGCAATTGTCTCTCACTTGAGTAGTTCAGCTTGTTTAGCAGGGTCTTCCCCTGAAGTTTCCCAGTTGTCTTTTTCTTTCCTGGCTTAAACACCCCCCGTGCCTCTGCAGAGTGATGTTCTCCTTTGGCTTTCCACAGACCTTTCTGAGATGCCTGTGAGCACCACATGTATCTCACACAAGATGACCTTAAAGAAGATACTCCTGCTAGATGGCCCCATTTCTGTAGAGCTCAAGCTTAATGACATAGAATCATACAATTGTTTGGGTTAGGAAGGACCTTAAAGGTCACCCAGTTCCAACCCCCCTGCCATGGGCAGGGACACCTCCCGCTAGAGCAGGTTGCTCAAAGCCCCATCTCAGCTTGAACAGACAGTTTAAAGAAACTGGTGTGGCTGTCAGGAGCAGGGGTTAGAAGGCTGTGCTGAGGTCTGGCATGCTACAGCTTGAGCAGCTTTGGTAAAGATTGATTAAAATTGCCAGAAGGAGGCCAGACCATGGTGGCTTGCTTGCTCTTGTCCCCTTGCAAAGTGGGTGCATCTGTCCTTTCTGCAAGTGAAACCAGGCACCTTCTAGCTATTCCAGATCATGAAAGCACTTAATAAATGCTGTGGTCCATCATGATGTATGACTCTGCCCCTGTGCTGAACCTTTTATCAAGGTTTAGGTTGACCTGTGTACCTGTAGCTTTTTTGAGTAAGGCTTTTTTTTGAGAGGTCCCAGGAAGGAGCAGGCTCTGGGTGCTGGGATGAGCCCTGCAGCCCCACTGGCGATTCAGAGACCACAAGAATGTGTTTAAACCAGTGAACTCACACACTGCTCTTCAGGAGGTTTCTTCAGACTCTTCACAGAAGTACTTTGTAGAGCATGACATCATGACACCAGGTTGCCCTGGGGAGGATGGCAGTCCTGTCATGTAATCTCATTGCAGGTTGCATTTCTGCCACCAGAATTCCTTGGAGAAAAGTCATCTTGATGACGTTTGCTAATGGGATTCATCACTGCATCTCTTTAACTGCTTAAATGCCCAAAGAATACATCAATAATTTGAGAAACCGAGCTGGCATAACAGAATCCATTCAACCTTTCTGAAAATTCTGGAAGCAACAAGTTAAAAACTGTTGGTGAACTTCACGTAGCTGTATGTTTTCCCTGGGCTTGTTTTTCTCAGGCTTATTTTTCATTTTTCTCACTCCTCTCTGTTTGTTTCCTGGTTCTGGCTGGGAGGAAATGTCAAAATACTGCAAAAGAGGCTATTTGTACAGCATTTATGAGCCAACCAGCAGGAGGAAGCACCTGAACCCCCATGAGAACTTACTCTTGTGAGCTTGAGAGGTCCCAATAATTAATGCAATGCACGGAAGTTAGTGCAACGGGTTTGCAGGGATGGGAGTTGTTGTCCATTCTGAGACTTGTGTATCATGAGTTGTAACGGTTCTGGTTAGTTATATTTTGTTGCTGTCATTATTTGAATTTTTGAAGAGTTTTATTCATGTTGTCTCTGGAATACAAAATGAGCCAATTTACAGACACAATGCCATTAAATGTAGCTACAAAGCAAGGAGTGTTCCAAAGCAAGAATGGGGTTTAGGTTGGAGTTAAGGCTTCCTGTTAGTAAATATGTCTCTTGGACTAGAGGATATCTTTGTGCCGTAGTGTTTATACTGTACCAGATGAAACATTTAAAATTTGGATGTTAATAAAGCAGCCCCCAAAGTAGCTAATGGACATTCTGGCCCTGGCCACAATAGTAGCTGCCATAGCTACCACAGAGGCTGTACTGTTTCCTTGCCTGTTCTCTATCTCAATTTGGCAGTTTAAAAAACAGCGTTGTACAATAAATACTCCCGGGACTTCCACATGATGGCTGAAAAACTTAAACTGCGTTTAGTTTGTTTATAAAAAGTCCTGGGGCCCTGCTCTGCAGAGCAAAGGTCATGGAAACACATGTTTATGGCTTCACAAATGCTCTATACTCCTTGAATGGAGAAGTTTATTTGATTTAATCAGCATCCACAGGGATCCTGTAATTGCATAATAAGTAATTTATTATGGAAGTAAAAGTATTTTTCTAACTGTAGCCCATGTAGCATGGGTTTGTAGCTTTAGAGTAATCCACCTAGTAAAAAGAGCTTTGCAAAACAGCCTGACTGGAGCAGTGGTGTTCTGTGATGGGCGTGTACTTGCGTGGCTATTTAATCATCAGAAAGTGTTAAAACAACAGGCACATTATCACCACGTTGGATGTAAAACCCGTTCACTGTTTGCTTGCCTTCAGCAATTTGCAGTGTTCAATGTGAGAAACTGGAAAGCTGTCCCAGATAATCCAGTTGGTGGGCAGTGAATAAGAGTGTGGGGGAATCCAAAGGTTGCCTTTTTGATACGTGCTGGAACGTGGCCTCTCAGCTACTTGACTTCACCTTGGATACCAAGCTACAAACAGATATGTTTCTATACCAAAAAAAAAAAGAGTAAAATAGAAAAGAATCAATCCTATAGGTTTTATCTGTCATAGTCTTTACACCGAAATAATCAGCTAGCTCATGAATGACACCACTGGGAGGTAGACAGAATAAGGCTTAAGGAATAAGGTATCACCCTTAAAAGCACTTGCAGATAGAGAAGAGTGAGATGCAGAAGCTGAAGTTTTCTTTCCAACAGCCGATGGCCATGGTAACACCAGAAGTAGGTTGTTCTGCATTTCCCATGAGTGTTTGTGAGGTGCCAGCTTTGTTTGTAGAACTTGGAATTCCTATTTTCCTATGTAAACAAAAATGGAAATAGAAGGAAAGTTAACTACTGTGGTACCTTATCAACTTGGAAGATTTTAGCTACTTATCAACTCGGAAGATTTTAGCTATGCTTAAAGTGCATAAACTTCAATCTGTGGAAAATTTGGACCACAGTCTCCTTGTCAGCTGTATCCTGGTCCAGCGCAATACTGTCTTTCCTAGTCCTTCTCCCAGGGTATGCTGTGTCACGAGTCGGTACTAGATTATTAACACAGAACTCTTAAGACAAAATGTAGCCTAAAGATCCTTCAGATCGATGAAGCAGGAGTGATTAGCTTGGTGAAGTTAAAAGTTTATGGTCCTAGTTGTCACGTCAGGAAAATCTGAAGACTCGTTTTGAGGAGATCAGGGTGTAAAATTGGGTGTTTGGCACCTGAGGTTAGGGAGGCAGGTAGGGGGAAGAGACAGAAGAGGCTACCAAGTCTCACCTGTCACTGGACTGGTTTTACGTGGTTTTCCTCGAGTTGATTGAAGTTATTGTGTTTCATCCAATTCATACTTGGAAGTATTTTCACTTCGTGCATTTTGCCCTCAAGAACATTTTCTGTTTCTGCATAGTTAAAATTTTATTATATTCCTTTGTGACTCTTCAGACTTATTTCCTGTTCCTGTATGTATATAATTAAGTGCCATGTCAGCAATTTAGACAGAACTTCCATTCAGCCTGAGCTGTAATAAACGCATGAATCTGTCTTCACGTTCAACGTGATATTCATAGAGATGTAAGTCCTGACAGTCTCCCATGGAATAACTTACTTTGAAACTGTTCCTATGCATTTTTTGGTAATTCATTCCCCATTTTAATGCATATTATCCTCAGCAAATTGAAGGCGCTAGCGGAAGAAACAAGGGTTTCTTTCACACAGACTCTAGTTGATGTGCCATTATATAACCTTTAGAAGTCCAGCAGTCTCAAACTTTGTTTGTTTTGTTTGTTTGGGATATGGAGACTGCTGAAGGTTTCACTGGTGAGATTAAGCTCAAGGCACAGAGCACTAGAGCCAGGGCTGAAGGAGCAGGATTAAGACCAAAAGAACTGGATGAGGAGCAGGTTTATCTAGTAATTACAGCATGAGCAGAAATAATCATAAATGTTGCCCTTTGTATGGCTTTCTCACCGAAACAGCTATGGCAGAAGTAAGAGCATAAGGTATCGTTCAGCCTACAGTCAGCATTTGAATATTTACAGTCAGGTTTTGAATATTTAATCATAGAATCACAGACTGGTTTGGTTGGAAGGGACCTTTCAAGGTCATTCAGTCCAATCCCCCTGCAGGGAGCAGGGACATCTGCAACTAGAGCAGGGTGCTCAGAGCCCCGGCCAACCTCCCCTGCGATGGGGCAGCCACCACCTCTCTGGGCAGCCTGGGCCAGGCTCTCACCACCCTCAGTGGAAAAAATTTCATCCTTCTCTCTAGATTAAATGTCCCATCTTCTAGTTTCAAATCCTCACCCCTTGTCCTGTCACAACAGGCCCCACTTGTCCCCATCTTTCTTCTAAACCCCCTTTAAGTAGTGAAAGGCTGCAGTAAGGTCTCCCTGGAGCCTTCTCCAGGCTGAACACCCCCAACTCTCTCAGTTGTAAGTATTTAAGTAGCTCCTGTTTAGATGGATCTCAGACAGGAGCAACTGTGATGAACAGACAGAAATGCCTCTTTTTTTTGTGGCACGGCTCAAAAAGTGACTACTGCGTGTTTGGGCTCCCATCTCCATTATTTTTCATGAGGATCTAATAAATTGTATGTTGAGAGCTGTAAAAGTGAATGGTGACAACAGAAGAACAATTTAAATGCTCATATACTCCATTTATGATGGGTGTATCCAGTGAAATAGCCGATATGTCCCAAAGAAAGGTAAGATTTCCCAGATCAACCCTACTGTGTTTCATACGTATTTCATTGTCTGTAAAACAGCTACTCTTGAAGAAGCAGGTTTGTTTTTTTTTTTTCTGGGCATTCACATTGTTAATGGTCCAAAGTAAGAGAAAAAAAGTTCTCACCAACCTTGGAGACGAAATGTAGGAGTCCACAGGGGATTTTGTTCCTTTGGGAATCCACGTAACGAAATGGCATTGAAGAATTGGTTAAGTTGGCTGAGAGTTCAGCTCTTCCTGCAGCAATCTTATCTGTTCATGTGGAATTATTTTGCTGCCTGAGGTCAGTGATAAATATAAACCTGCTTTTTTTTTGATGGAAAATACCAATAGTCTCTCTTTCTTACTTTCACACACAGAGATACTGCTTGGCCAGAACTAATGTTAGCTGATAAAGCTCCGATTAGTGCCAAAGCATCTAGGCTGTGTTATACCAAGTGAGAACCTGGCTCAAAACTACTACATTTTAAAATATACATGTCCCTATGTGTCTGTGAATGACTAACTTTTCCATAAATTGTACCTTTGGGTGGACCTTTTGCTAATCCTGCAGATTCTCACCGTGGGTTGATGATTTGTGTCATGGCTGATGTCGTGTCAGGGTGTTGGGCCGTAGGCTGGACGTGATGATCTTGACGGTCTATTCCAGCCTCAGTAATTCTGTGATTTAGTCTGCATTGCTCAATAGCTGTGTACGTCTTCTGGTCTCCAAGATACAGAGACTTGATGGTGAAGGCCACTGCCAAATCGTAACAAACTGCACAAGTATGAAGGGAGTTCATGTTTCCTTCTTTTCCTTTTTCTGTTGTGTGGTTCTAAGCCACTGGTTTCATTTCCCCTGCTAAATTGGTGCAGATCACTCAACCTTTCACTACTTCTCGGTTGCTCACTTTTTCTCCTGTTCTTTCACCATCAGTTGATCTCACCATTTGTCATTCTCTCCCTGAGGTTCTGCTTAGTGTAATTTTTTCTCTCCCAAACTACCCCTCAGTCAGTGATGAGCTATCTGTCCATTTATTTCAGCCCTTGTTGCCCTGTCTCAGGTCACTCCTACTTATGCCACTCTAGCTTTTGCATTTAAAGTCTGGGAAAGGCTTCATGGGGAAAGGCTTGAAAAGTGTGATTGGTTGAGGAACATCAACCAGGAAGGTACTTGTGCTTAGTGACTGGAGCTTATACCAGAAGCTATTGAGCCGAGGAGGAATTTAACAGATAGCAAGGTGGAATGAATGCTGAGGAAACCAAACCGAATTTCATATCAAAATGACCAAGCGGCCTGTTGTGCACATGTAGGAGGACTGCAGTCTTTCCCAGAGACAACCCTTGACATCCGTTTTTCTCGAGACAGAGCTGAAGTAGTCAACGATTATAAGACTTTATTGTTAAATTATATATTTATGGGTTTTAATTTCAAATTCCTTCCTGTCTCTGTCTCTTTTTTTGCCTTCACTTTTTCTTTCCCTCCTCCTCCATTAGGCTGTAAGAGAAAAGTTAGAGGCAGACGATGCTTTGATGTACGAAGAAGATCTGGATGACGAAGACTGCGGTGAAGCAGAATTTGAGGAAACCATGAAACTAAAACTGCTGCGTAGAATCGCCTTCCTAGCAACCAAACTGAGGGAGTTTATTGGCAACATGATAATCACCACTGGAAAAGTTGTTGTTACAATTTTACTTGGTTCAGCAGGTTGGTGCGTTTGAAAAATTTCCTCCAGAGCCTCTCAGATGATGCATTTAACAAATGAGTTTTCAGCACTTATGCACCTGCGGGAATAACAATGGAAATTTTGAAGGGAAAAGAAATTGCTGCTGATTTTATTTAAATTAACTTTTTGGCAGGGACTGGAATATGCTGAGTTGCTTAATTTATTGTAACTTTTTTTTTGGTACTAATACTGTGTAGCCCTATCATTCCATATATGACTTTTGCAGTTGATAACCAATTGGTGAATAATTGCATATTATAAGTGGCTAAAAATGATAATTATTATGATGTGAATTGATGAATAGTTGCGTATTTTAAGGGACTATATATTATAATGTGAATTAGTGAATAGTTGCATGTTATAAGGGACTATATATTATAAATATTATCTCAGATTGGTGAATAATTGTGCATTATAAGAGGGTATATATTATAAATTTTAGAATGTGAATTCATAGATTTGGTTCCATCACTTCCAAGTGTAAAAAGGAACTGTATTGACAAAGGCTTTAAAAAAAGGCAAAAAAGAAAAAATAGAAAAGATTAATAGATCTGACTCTGCAGTGCGTAGAAAGAGCGATAAGCAGACTTGATGCTGGTGGTAAAAGGAGCTGTTTTGATATAATATAGCCAACCTTTTTATAAGTTAGTTTATTTAATGGCACATAAGCAGCTACAGCCAGAATGAAGTGTACAAAAGCACTGTAGGTTGTAATTAGTGAACTCAAAATCTGGTCATGCAAGTGTAAATTAGCATTTATCTGCCTACTCGTGTTTGAATGGAGTCCTTAAATATAAACTATAAGTGTATACTTAGTGTATGTATATATGTATGTATATATACGTGTATACATATAGTGTGTGAAGTATAAAACAATAGAAACATAGCACAAAGCATGGTTGATAGGGAACGACAAGCACTGGTCAGGTGTAGCCCTTTTAGTAAGGCAGGCTCTTTGTGTAAAGTAGGATTATCTAACAGCTTTACAGGTAGCTAAATATAAAGTAAAATCTAAAAAGGGCAAAAAACAGCTCATGTGGATCCCTGATATCAGGAAGAGAAATGCCATAAAAAAAAAAACCCCACAGAAAAAGCCTGATGCCATTCTGAGGTTGCAGGGGTGAAGTTCACCCAGGGAGCAGGAAGCAGGACCATGCAGCAGTGACTGGGCACAGTTTCTTCTGAGCAGTGATGGACTGCTTGCCTGTGGAACTCCAACACACACCAGGAGGTGTTTGGAAGAGAGTTGCAAAAAGGACTGGAGGTCTGGGAAGCCTATATTCTAGAGCTTGAGCTTAATTAGTTAAATATTTCCTCACTTACTGTGCCAAGAAAAAAAAAAAATTGGTGATTTGAGGGCAGCCTTAAAGTACTGACAAAGGTACAAAAGTGCCTCCGTTTTTTTAACTTTCATTTAGTAGAAGTTCCTGTACGAGCCAGTAGTAAAGCTAGACAATTTACACCAGAAATAAATCTTGAATTCTTCCCAGCCAGAGTAATTGGCCCTAACAAACTTATCTATGGATGGATGTCACAGATTCTCCTTCTCTAAAGTGTTTAAATGAAGACAAAGTATCTCTTTGAAAGAAGAATGGAAATAGTTACAGGCGTGGGGCAGAAATTGCTGGGTGATGTTTTACAGCCTCTAGCATGAAGGCAGTTGGAATAGGTGAGCCCTGTGGTCCCATCGTGCTTTTAAATCTGGGAGCCTATGGAAACACCAGCAAGCTATGGGCAGAGCATCGGGTCTCCTTCACCAGGTAGACATTTCCCCAAGTGCAATACTCTGCTGTGAGTTCAAGAGCAAAGCCAGTATACATGGGCAAGACAGCAGAGTGTCTCGTAGGTAAATGACGAGTTTCTAAGAGTTAAAATTCAAACATTTACTGAATATTCTTTAGATTTTATCTGGATCTCTTATTTTCAGCGTATGCGTCGGGTATTTTTTTGTCGTAATAACTTGGAATATCTCAAGCTTTGTGAGAAGACTCTTCACTGTTCATCCCTTGTGCCATTTTAGCATACTTAAAATTCATTTGGAAGTCTAATGCCCCAGTGCTCTCCAGCACCACTGGCTGGCCTTGCAGCCACCTGTCTGGTTTTCTCCCTGCTTTCTGAAACATCTCAGAGGAAGGTCTGGAGAGTGGTTGTGTTCTAAATGTGGAGGTTAAAAAAAAAAAAGAAGTCTTTTTCTTTTAGTCTCAAAGCTAATGGCACTCTTAATAACTAACTGTAGTAATTATCATATACACTAATTGGATTAAATTGTTTAATACACTTCTCATCAGGCTTAAGGTTTAACAAATGCTGCTGTTCCCCACACTTTTCCAACCGTCTGTATTTTTATTTTTACAGGTATGATGGTGCCATCCTTGACCTCAGCTGTGTATTTCTTTGTGTTTTTGGGGCTGTGCACGTGGTGGTCCTGTTGCCAAGCGTTTGATCCGCTGATATTCAGCTGTCTGTGCGTGTTAATGGCTATCTTCAGCGCGGGGCACTTGATTGGACTTTATCTGTACCAGCTACAGTTCTTTCAGGAGGTTGTTCCACCCAAAGATTTCTATGCCAGGTGAGAGAAATTCCTTTCCTGTTTCATTGTGAGCACATGATGCAGTGCTCTGTTATCACATGTTGATGCAAACGCTCTTCCCTGTGATGCTTTGACGAATTGTAGGCTTAACTTCACCTTCAGTCTTGGAGGAGTAGAAGCATTTCAAGCTGAAAGGTTTTGTACTAGTCCCACCTGGGCAGAGAGCTGGGGCAGGTCAGGAGGAGAAGGTGATTTTGGTTTTGGTCTGAGTGACCCTCAGATTATTTGGCTGAGACAGGAGATGAAGGAAATAGGTGTTGGCATCGATGCAAGGGAAGCATGTTTTTCTAACAAAAAACCTGCATGTTTTTTGGTAGAAAGACATTCTCCGAGGTCAAATGGCATGGTGTCCTAACTAGGACAAAAAGCATGTGTGGTGCCATCCCTGTGTGTAGAGACTGCTGTGACACTTGACATCCTGCACGTAACACTAGACTCTTAATACAAACGTTCTCTCTGGTCATGCAGAACGGGCCGGTCTGATGTTCATAGCAACAGCTACAGAAAGTCAAAAAGCAGCATTTCTAGTTACTGCTGCTGTAAATATTGATTGGATGTGATATCGCTGACCCTTTTAATTCTTTACATACTGTAGTCTAAAATAAGATGGCTTAATGGATGTATTTTACTCATTGCTACTTTTTTCTTTACTGCCGGATTATAATTGTAAATTGTTGGGTTTTTTTTTAGTGTACATTTCTAGTGCTGTAGTAATCCTTACATTAAGTGTAAGCCTTGACTTTATTTCTAGTGAAGCCTCTTGTTCCTTTTAAGGATTGTAATTTGAAAGCTAAAGGGTATTTGATGTACTGTGGAGAATCAATTAATAATTTATATCTCACTGCACCATTAAAAGCAGTAGAAAATGAGCTGCCAGCTACAGTAGCTTTTACTTTAATACTGATTTTGACGTTTTATTTAGTACAGGTTAAGAGTTGTGTATTTTATGATGTTGGAATTGCTGACTTGAGAAGACTGATTGGGAGGGTGTAAGATTACCTGAAAATGGGAAAAAAATCATCTTGGTTTAGGTTCTTTTGTGCCACCTAGAGGTCAAGGTAGGAGAAGGGATAATTTCTAGTACTAGGTGGCTAAAATGCTCATAACTTACTTAAAACATTTATGTTGTTTTCTCTGTATATTAAGAAAAGAAAGATTGAGGGTATTGCCTCCCAAGGTTTTATCACCAGACAGCAATAACATTTTCTTAAGGAGAGGAACTATAAGTTTCATACCATTGTGCTAGTATAGGTGAAACTCTTCATGTGCACCATCTAGTCCCTTTTTTCTTTTAAATAATTTCTTATTATTTTTAAATTTCTTTCTGTTTAATTTTCAATTAAGTTGGTCTCAGGCTTGTTTTCTGCAGTTAGGTGTGTTGGTCGTTGGGTTTTTTTGTCAACAGTATGACTCTGTAATTCTCTGTGAATTGTACGTGTTATAAATTAATTCAGTACAAAGATGTCACCTTAACTTAGTCACTAATTTTTGAAATGAAAAAAAAAACCAACTGATTGCAAGTAAGTTGCCTCTGTCTCATTGTAGAAAGAAAAAATGCCTTCAGAGTTTGGGTTAAAAAAAGGTCCCAGTGCTGGACTTGGAGTATGTCCTGACCTTCTTGTAAGCAGAAAATGGTATTATTTTCTTGCAGACTTCCTCTTGAACTGGTAGTGTTGGGTACTCTGCCTTTTACACGTGATATTATATGAGGGCCTCGTGTTCTAAACTACACAGGAGATTATGTTTGAATACACAAAACACCGATGTCAGCTCAACGGAAGGTGCAGTAAATAGATATTCCCTGTTTCTTTCATCACAGTTGTGGTATTACATTGATCTCCTTTCAGGGAGATGTGCTTGAAGAGCACCAAGATGGGTGTTAGCAGTGCTTGGAAGTGCAAATCTGAGTGTGAGGAAGAGCCACTAATATGTGTTTTTGATTATTGGAGTCAGACTGGTAGATAAGCAGTGGCTAGAGAAGAAAAATGAGACACATGTGCTGGAATAGTGCAGAAAAAATATTTTAGCATTTTTCATCCTAGAAGCAATTTGATATTTCAGTATTTTATGTACCATCTTGGTTTGAGGCAGAGCTAAATATGTGGAGTTCCCATTAATAGTAGTGGGTGGCTTGCGTGGGTAAATTATACGGGAAAAGAACCTGATTCCCCAAATAATTCTCTGCCATTCTGCCCCAGAATGTGCTGTTTAATGGCTTTTTGCCAGAGGAGAACAGCAGATCACTCTCATACTTATTCAGTTGCATGAACTCTCATAACTTAGTTGCAATAAACTCAAATGCAGGAAGAAAATCCAGCAGGACTGTCTATTTGTGTGTGTCAGGTTTAGTGCTATTACAAACCAAACTTTATATATGAACTGAAACATAAGGAAGAAGGGCTTTTATTTCTCTGTATTTCTGAGGGCTCAATCCCCTGATTAAGCTCTCCTCAGATGCAAAGAGAAATGTGGCAAGTACTCCTGTTGGGCAGCTGGTGGATATTATTTCGGAGCGTAAGGCTGGTGTTTTAAAAAGCTGTTAACCTTGGTGGTTTGGGGGGGTTGAGTTCTCAAGTTGACAAGAAGTGTGCAAGTTGTTTCTGATCAATAAAAAAAGTGTTGTCCCTGAATAGTAATGCCTTCAGCTTGCCACTGTATCGATTGATTTCAGCAGTTAAACTGTACCCAAACAAGCTGGAAAGTTCTCAGTTTAATTAACACTATCTTTCAGCTAAGATTTGCATCATCCTTATTCTGCTTCTTCCTTTTGAGAACCCCTCAACTCAAAATTCAGCACTTGTGATAGTAGGAAGTAATTGAACAGCATCGCCAGTAGAAAGCAGTTTTCTTGGAAGGGATGGTGTGAAATCTGGTGAATTGACATGTTTTGCCCTGAAACCTTATGAGAATCTGCAAGCAAAGTACTTCTCCCCCATGTTAGGATGTTGTGGTAACATAGCCCTGTGTATTTGCCATACTGCTGTTACCAAACGTGGAATCACAGAGTGGGTTAGGTTGGAAGACACCTATAAATATCATCCAGTCCAACCCCTCTGCCATGGGCAGGGACACCTCCCACTTGAGCAGGTTGCTCAGAGACTCGCCCAGCCTGGCCTGGAACACATCCAGGGATGGGGGGGGCATCCACAGCTTCTCTGAGCAACCTGTTCCGATATCTCACCACCCGCACAGTGAAGAACTTCTTCCCAATATCTAATGCTCTTTCAGTTTAGCACTCATCCTATCATTACACTCCCTGATAAAGAACCCTCCCCACCTTTCTTAATAGGCCCCCCTTGAAGTCCTGAAAGGCCACCAGAAGATCTCCCCAGAGCCTTCTCTTCTCCAGGCTGAACACCCCCAACTCTCTGAAGGCATCAATCTCTTACAAAGTTTCAGCTCTACTGTTGTGGTTTTCTGGTTCTGAGATGTGCAGATAGAAGCTGCCACTGCCACTAACACCTTTTCTTCTCCAGACCAGCCTGCAGTGCAGAAGTGAGGAGCTGTTGTTCAAGGCAGTGCTCTGACTGCCTTGGAAAGTGTGCTCCTAAATGGTGTAGTTGACCAACTTTTAATTAAGGCTGAATCTACCCTTCAGTTAGGTGTTAAACTATTTGCATAAATTAACACTGGTTAATTATCGACTGATCTCTGTTACTTGAAATGGCCACCCTCATTTATAACTTCATCTTCTGTATTGACTTGCTGATAGACTGCAAAATGGGTGCTTTACAGAGATGGGAAAACAATAGGAAAGAAGTTTTCCAACTAAAGCAAAATGAAGAAAACATCACATCTCTGCCTTTAAACTCCTTTTCACCTGAGTTAACAAAAACAAGTCAGAGCTAAAATGATTTTAGAAGTCATATACACAAGTGCCGCAGCCTGAAAAAATACGCAAGAATACGTTTGCCATTTTTCAGATTGCTGCCTCCTCTCTTCCTGATGTTGTTTATTTTGGCACAAGGATGTAATTGGGGCAACGATAAGGTCTTGCCAACATGAAGAAATAGGATCGGTGCAGCGGTATGAAATTTATCCTGAGTCAGTAAAGTTATTCCTGTCCAAAACTCTGCTTATAAGCCTATTCATTTAAGGATCCAGTAATCCAATGTAAATGAAAACCTATGTGCTTTCTTAAGAGTTTTAGGTCTGTCTTGTATAGCCTGTAGTTTTCAGGCAAGTAATGTTCAAAACAGTTTCATCTCTGGGAAGGCATCACCCTTATAAAGTGAGGCAAACCCAGGAGTCCAGGGAGCATCATCCACTTCTCAGCAGTACGTTATTTCACGTCTTCTTTAAATGGATGGGAATTTGGAATTGCCCAGATGATGGCTTTGTTCCAGTCTGAGCAGGCAAGTCTAATCTAAGGCTGTCTTTGCAACAGGAAATTTTCATCTGGAAGATGAAGGCTCTTTAAGCAGGACTTTTTAACTTGGTTTTACAGTGATTAGTAATAAGCTTGTGTCACGGTTTAGGGTCAGGGCAGCCCCGTAGACCTATAACTGTCACTCTCTGTTAACCCCCCTCCCTCCCCGAAGGGGAAGAGGAAAGGAATAAGGGAGAGAGACTCAGTGATTAGAAAAGGGAACTAGAACAGCTTTAATGATGATAATAATAATAAAATAGAATATGTACAAGGATATACAAAACCAGTATTGAACCCAACCCCCCGATGGTAATTACATCACTGTCACCACTGATGCTGTGGAGCAGGCACCCAGGGGGTCCCAGCCTGGGCCCAGCAGCAGACGGGAGCTGTGTTCAGGGGCTGGATTCTGGTACTGGATTCAGGAACAC
>JAAGNO010001264.1:24840-35907 GCA_033439905.1 Ceryle rudis
GAGGTTGTGGAGTCTCCTGCTCTGGAGACTTTCAAAGACCCTCCTGGATCTGTTCCTGTGTGGCCTGCCCTGGGTGACCCTGCTCTGGCAGGGGGGTTGGACTCAATGGTCTTCAGACATCCCTTCCAACCCCTACTGTTCTATGATAACTGCCACCCATGACAAGTGCCAAGTTTCACTCTGGCAGAAGCAAGCATGACTTTATTCACGTTACTGATGTTGCACCACTGGCAATTTCCATCCTTCTATCTGCCCCTCAACTTGAAAGGAGTTTAAACAGAAAGCGACAGTAAGACCTTTCAAAACCAGCAGGTTTCTTCACGCAGGCAAGACCAGTTTCCAAGCCATGAGCACTCTGTCAGCCTGGTGGGGCTGGTCCTGGCCACACGTGGTTGTCGTTAGTGGGGAGAGGGGAGCCTTGGAGCTCCAAAAATGTGTGTGCTGTGCCTGGAAACCAAGCTTAAGCTGCAAACATAAAAGTCAGTCGCCACAGCATGACATCATTTTGGCAACTTGCCACTTCCTTGCTGTCTCCTGCCCCTAAAGAGTCATGTGTTACTGTAACTACAGCCAAAGGTGCCTCTTTCTGGGGATGCTTTGAAATGTCAGGGTAAGAGGAACAGAGAGAAGTGACATAGACATTAAAAGTACTGATGTAACCGCAGCAGACTTGCCTGCTGATTCTGATTTGTCAGAACTAGGTGTGCAATTGCTCTTTTAACAGAACCTTCCCACTTCTGCATCCACTTAGACATCCCATTCTCTTGGGACCAGCACAGCTCTCCACTGACGGAAGCTCTGCTCGTGGTCAGGGAGAGCTGGGTCGCTGCACTCCCCCGTACACACTGTGAGTCTGATTAAGTGGGTCTGACACTTGGAATACAGAGCTCCCTGCCCATCACAGGCTCTCGTGTGTGGATGTGCAGAGGAGAACTGTGAAGAAGTAACCCTTTAGTTTTCTTTCTGTACTGTTTAAAAGGATGCAGATCTGCCTGCTGTGATCATTGAGCAAGTGCCTGAAAACAAGGATGGAAAAGGGACAGACAGGGTTTCCCAGAGGGGTTATGGATGCCTCATCTCTGGAAATCATAGAATCATATTGTTGGAAGGGACCTTGAAGGTCATCTGGTTCCAACACCTCCCGCTGGACCAGGTTGCTCAAAGCCTCATCCAGCCTGATCTGAAACACTTCCCGGGATGAGGCATCCACAGCTTCTCTGGCCAACCTGTTCTGGTGTCTCACCACCCTCAGAGTAAAGAACTACTTCTTAATGAAATAATCTGAATCTACCCTGCTCTAGTTTAAAACCATTGCCCCTTGTCCTGTCACCACATGCCCTTATAAAAAGTTCCTCTCTGCTGTTTTCCTGAGGCCTACTCATCAGTATTTTCATACTCTGGTGTGCCCTGAAATTGTAATGGTAAATATTTAGCGTTTATGTAGCTCTTTGTGTTTTCAGCTCAATGCATCAACATTGGCAAAGGAATCATCCCACGTTCCTCGGAGGTAGCACAAAAGGCAGCCCTGACCAACCTCGGTTGAGCACACTCCTGGGAGTTTGTCTTGTCTGTTCAAGAGTCAGTCTCCATTAGCTTCTCTAAACACTCAGGGTGGATGTGCTTCATCTCTTGTTTATGCTCACTTAGCTGAAGATGGGAACTTACTGATAAAAATTGAGTCCATCAGATAGGGTTTATAACCAGTTTGAAGTCAGCCACGTTATACAGCTTTGGTTTTGAAGTTAGGCATTTCCCCCCCATGTCCCAAGCCTTATTGTTCAGTATCCCATTATCTTCCTTCCCTTATCTTCCTATTTTGTTTTCTTTTTCTGTTGAAAACCACATGGGAATCATAGCTTGCATTTGTGCCTTAGTGCGTTCTCTACTAAGGAAAAAAAAAAAAAAAAAATCTTTGCTCAGATTTTGTAGTGCAGAATCTCTTAATTTAGGTATCAATCACTCTTGCTCTTTGCTTTTTTTAGTCTATTTCACCGCCACATGAGTAAGTGGAAAATCTCTTTATCTTCCTCAGGCATCTCTGAACCTAGCAGACTGTCCCAGTGTGACTAAGAAGTAACATCATTCCCTTTCAGAGGTGGAAAAGTTCCCTAACAGAAAAGTTAGATGAATTGCATGACCCCCCTAGATAGCCAGAGCTTGGAATAAACCCCAAAGTTTTTGGCTGCAGTCTGAGCCCTTAGGTTTCTAGATCACAGACCATGTTGCCTCAAAGTTAAAAGCTAGACTTCAAAAAAAGAAAAAAAAAAAATAAAATCTTTTTCATATGTTATTCTGAGGGATAATAGTAAATCTCTTAAGCCAACGGGCAGCTGCGTGGTTAGTTGTGGTACAGGGTGACTTGCATGTTCTGCTCAGGTGGCACCAGCTCGATAAATGCTGGTGTTCACTGGAGTTATTTAAGCACAGTCCCCTTTTCCTACATGACTTCTGCTGAACTTTTCCACCTGATGGCCTCCCTGTGTAGATGCATCAATCCTTCTCCCAGCACCTGAGCTCGAGACAGCAAGGCCATCTATGGTCTGCAAGACCTGGCTGACATTTGGGAGCAGGCTGTCCTGCCTTCACATCCCCTGCTCTGCCTGTGTGAGACTTTCTGAGGTGGAACTGTTGGCTTCTTTCCTTTTAGCAGCTGTGCCAACTCCCTTTGAAAAACCAATAACCTCAGTTACTAATTGGCGCGGAAAGACGTCATGAAGTCGTGCCTCCTGCTGTGTGCTGAGGTGTCCAAGCTCACCCTCTGGCAAGGGGAAGGCTTTGTGCCCATGGATGTTTCTGAACATGCCTTTGATTTTCATAGAGTCATAGATTGGACTCAATGATCTTAAAGGTTTTTTCCAACCTAAACAATTCTATGATTCTATGAAAAAGCATGAGCTGCTGCTTCAGCACGGTTCTTCATCAGATGATCACCCCTGGAAGTCCCAGCAAAGGTCCCCAAAGGATACAGCAACACTGCAGCTTTTCTAGCTTGATGATGTGCTAAAAAATGTAACATCAATATTAATGCTCACCAGAAACTCAGCCGAGCTGTCTCAGAGGAGATAAAACGGTTTGGGGATCCAGAGAGGAAACCCACTGATAGGAGAAACCTTCTTCGTGTGAGGCTTTTGAGGATGGCTTCTGAGTAAACAAGGGATTGAAAGCCCCACATCTACTATTAGTGATAACAATGGGGACTTACTGTCTCTAAAGCAATGAATGCACACTACAAGCTTTAGGAATAGAAACTAGGCACGAAACTCAAGTGTTGGATGAAATGCAGTATATAGCTCTCAAATCTTTACATTCAGGCTAAAATTCCCCTCAGGGCATCTGCATTATTTCAGTCATATAAAGTATTTGAATGTCTTAGGTTTGGTCATTTTTAATGGATGTCCAGTCCTTAACAGCTTCCAGTCACATAGTTGCAGAGAAAATTCCATTATCTGATTACTTGAAAGGAAAAACAACAACAGGTTATAGAGCAGATACTATTTAACATCCTGTTTTAAATATATTTAATTCACTTGAGAGTAAAGTGCTTTTATTGTGGCTGCTTATGTGGTCGTTTCGTTCTCCCTGAATTAAGATTTGTGTTGTATTCACAGTTTTTGCAGGCTTTTATAGAATTTACAGCCCTTAAAGCTATTCCTTCTCCTCTACGGCTTCCTGGATTAATGGCTCTTAATTTCTATCTATCCACATTAGAGGGATGATATTAGCAAACAAATTTTAAATGACTTGTGTTTTGTTTGGCTTTGTGTTGTTTGGAGTTTTTTTTTTAATGAGGTTTCTCACGCAACAGATGTGTGTTTGAAATTAGTTTTTCTTTAAAAGAAAAGTCCCTGATGTTCAGAAGAGGGTGGGAGATACACCAGGGCTGGTTTTGTCATTGCCAGAAAAGCTTTGATCCAATAGAAGCTATGGAAACCAAGACTTGGTTAGAAAAAAAAAAAGAAAAAAAAGAAAAAAAAAGAAAAAAAAAAGTATCTAGACATCTGCTAAAGAGCTATAGAAGTATGATGACATTAAAACAAAAGTTAGAATGATCTACTTACCCACCAAGCCTATATTCACTGTGTGTATGCCTGTATTATAGCGTTGTGATAGCAACACTCTGAAGGGAAATGCTTCCAGTCTTAGTCTATGTTTTCAGATATTTCCAAAAAAAAAAAAATAGGTTATTAACTGTTAAGCTGAAATTTATCATAATACTTCTCAACCCAAGCATTCAATTTTTTTTTTGGTGTTATTGTTAATATGGCACAGTGCCACTTCATTCTGAATTATCCATGTCTGAACCCAAGCAGGGTCTAGGGCTTTGAAGTGCTAAAAGTACGTGCAGTGCTTTTTAAAGCTTGTATTGCCCCAAAATGGATAAACGTAATACCTTGAGTCCAGCTGTGGGCTGAGGTTTGTGTCTGCAGTATCTCCCTGCACGGTTCTCTTGCAGAGCTGAGGAGAAGGCCTGAAAGATCAGCTCCATCTCTGTGGAATCTTATAAATATAACGTGAGTTGGAAAGACAAATGTCCATTTTCCCATTCATTCTCTCCCCCCGCCTTAAAAAGCCATGGGAAACCAAATGCCTCCTGCTCATTTTAACCCTAATTCTTTGGGATGCTTAATGCATTTTAGCCAACTTTCCTACCTCTTTTCTCCCCGTGTTCTGCTCTCTCTGTAAAAACATTGTGTCAGTTCAGCATGCCCTGGTGTGGTCTGAATTCCTAGCCTAGACAGTAACAACCTTCTGGAAGGCAAGGATGGACCTGGAGATACCATGGGACTGGCTTGATTCCTTTCCAGTGGCATTTATGTCTTTGGGCACATAGCCAAATGATGTACTGGGAGGAGTGGAGTGGCTCACGGGATTCTCTTGGGAAACAATTCATGGCTATAATTTATGGATCATAACTCATGTATAGCTCTGCCATCCAAGTACAGCAAACTCAACAGGATGGCCTGTGTGAACAGGGGACTCCTGGCTTTTAGGGGGGCTGCATAGGAATGATATTTTTTGTACGCTCATTTACTTTTTAATTCCTTCCCCTCTCTTGTCTTCAGGATGTTTTCATATTCAACAAGAGTGTGTACCTCCTTTAAGTCAATGTTTGAAGGAAAAGAAAACAAAATGGGTTTACTCCTCAAGCAAGACTTATAGTTTGGGATATAGCCCTTTCAGTGTTTCAAGTATTGTTCATCACAAATCTCAATCTTTTAGGACTTGGTCTGTGAAACATGATGTTTTGCATTTTCTCCCTGTATGTCAGCCCTCTTTCCCTGGAAAAATAGGTACCACCACCACTCTCCCCAGAAAGGCTGCATTTTGTCCCTATTTCTGGGAATTTACTGTTGGAGTTCTCTCTGTTACACAGCTTCTTTTTCTTCACTCTCTTCTTCTTTTACTCTTCTTCCCTTTTCCTCTCATTTGGTCACTTTTAACATCTCCATTTTAGAGCTCAGCAATTCAGCTGTCAGGCAGTCTTGATACTCCATTCTCCTACCCCAGACTTACAGGCACCATTCCCCTCTCCCTGCATTTGAGGAGAGTGAAATGAATAACCAAGAGGAGATAGCCAGATGAAATAGTTTCAAGCAGTTCATAAAATCCAGCAAATTTAGAAGTTCTCCAAAGACAGATTCCCCAAACTCAACCCAGCACAGCAGCCGTCTCCCATGCCATCGCTGTGAATAACCATCCTAAGTCTACTAAGCTCAGCAAAATATTCTTGTAATCATAAATACTAAATCCAGAAATGCTCTTGAAGTGGCTTGATGCAGACTTCTTCTTCAAACTGTAACCTTCATGCAAGCTCAGAGGAAAATGACTCCGTTGTGTAGTGCAAAGTAGTAAACAAAGTAATACACAGAGTTGTAGGAAGATGCAACAACTGGAAGCCTCATGTAGACAAAACTATTCTAGAAACTCAATGCAGTAGAGAATAAGAAGTCAGCAGATGACTTGATATCAATTCAAATCAAGATTGGATGCCTTTCTAAACTGTAAACTGTAATTCCACCACAAGTTATTTGTTCAGTACAAGGATTACTGCGTGTCCTACACTGTGCAGGAAGTCAGAATTATTACTTCCCTTCCTGGCCTTGGAAATTGAGGCAAATTTTGGTCTGAAATCAACTTCTGAAACAGCAGAAGAAACCAAGATCTGAACTAAGAAATGTATTTTTTATAAAGAACAATGTTCCAAATCATTTTGACTGGAGGCAAAATTCACAGACCTAGCAGATCTATAACTACAGTTTGATAATAGTATTTTTTTTCTGTGTAATCATTTTTGTCCATACTAAATACCATGACTAATTACTAACACCAATTCTTATACTGTATTAATGTAATAATGAAATAATACATGCTGGAGAGGTTTTATCAATGTACACAGTGCAGTAATAAAACGTGGTACTTCAGCAGCTCCTTAGGTCCTCTGTGGCTGCAAAAGGAATTTGTTTTTCTGTTTTCAATTAAAATAGAAATTGCTCTTCTGAATTTTAATGCTAGACTGATATCAAAAGTGGGGTTTCTTTTTTATGGTCACAGCTTTTAGCTTTGTTAGAGTCACAAAAGGTGAAAGAGCATCGGCCAGAAGGATGATTCACAGATTCAATAGGAAGCTTTGCTGGGAAAACAAATTTCTAGGGTAGGAACTGGACAAAAAGATACCACCTTTACTTTAAGAACTGTTTCTCACTGTGTTATTTCGGAGCATTCCTCAGTCAGACATTCAAGTTCCTCTCGACCCTCTATAATTTCAGAAATTTTCCCACTGATTTGTGCTATGCTGCTTCTTTTCAATGAAATCTATTTTTCTGAATACTGATGAGGACTTTGAAAAACACCACTTTTGCTTCTTTGCAAGAATAGAAAGATTGATCTATTACATCTTGCAGTTATTTCCATTAGTAAATGGACTCTCAGTATTTATTTTATTTATCTCCTGTATCCAGGCGTGCATATACTTCTATTGTTTAGCATCTGGTTTCTGTCACTTAGGGCTCGTTCTGACTTTACTGATGGTAGATATGGATATCGGCTGAGATGCAGTCGCAATAAGATCAGAGCTGGGCACAAATATAGCTGATCACAATCAATACTGAATGTAAAGACGTCTTTGTGGAATGAAGGCCGCAGAACTAAATAATGCCCAAATATATGTTGCTTGCTGTAAATGCTGAGATGTTTTACGGCAGTCATTCCTGTGCCTTTAAAAGCTTTGAATAAGAGAGGATGACTCTATGTCTCTGAAAAACATTCTGCACCAGCCATTCTCACTGAAGATAATGACGAAACATAAATATTGAATGAGTAGCAACTTGTCACCTTATTGGAGGCCAGAACAGACCAAATGAATTCCCAAGATGTCAGTGTATTTTGAATTTGATAGTGTTGTGTCGAGTACCCTTGTGACTAGCAAGTCTTAAAAACCAAGGAGAATTCAGAAATGGGAAGCAGTTCCTCTAGATTCAGGATTTATGAAAGTGAAATGGGTTTAATAAATACATTGCTGGTCAGGGTGGCACCCAAGAGGAAAGGGATGCATCGGAACTTGTGTATTAACGGTGAATGCAGGACCAGAAAAGAGCAGAATTAGTAAGAACATGTCTGGAAAATTTGAATATTGGATTTTGAAAAATGGATTTGAAAATAGATTTTACGGTAGTAAAATGTATGGGAAATTGATGTAAGCAAATGAAACTCACAGAAAGAGAACTTAACTGAAGCATGATAGAATTTCCTAACTGGTAGGATTACGGGGACTATTTTTTTTCAGTGGAGATAAAAGTAAAGAACAAATTTTTTTAGACTTTATATGGTATATTATAAAACATACTGCAGGAATGGAATTTGTGATATGAAGGTCATGTCTGCTTGGCAGGAGGGTCCAGGGACCTTCAGAAACATTCCCTCGTATCTGTAGGAAATACTCATCGCTCACTGTCAATGGAAAGACTTCTTAACTTCAGTAAGAATTGGATTTCACTCTCATGTTTGTGGAACAGAAATAGGGTTATTTGTACAATGCTTACATAGAAAAGCTTAAAACGAACCCCAGGTGGAGAAATGTATCATGAAATAGAGGCAGAAGATGAAACTAATAGGAGCTCAACAACCCCGATCATTGACTGGCAAAAATCACAAGTCAGTTGGCAGAGAGGAAAGCAGACAAAACAAGATGTTCCCTTATGTGATAGAAATATGAACAGAACACAATCCGGTGTGAATTTCAGTCAGATGGAGCCAAAACATAACGCCAGCCCTGCACGTGCTTGGATGCTACAGAAGTTTGAATCTGGGTCAGCTCCAAACACAGCTCTGTCAGCTCCTTGAAGTGACAACAATGTATTTTGTATGCAGGATATTTTTTTTTTTTTTTTGATCCACCCATAAGCTCTGAGAAGTCTTAAAGTTTATAGCCTTTGGCTCATGATGACAATCAGAATGAGAAGTGAGTGCTGATAAATTCTTTAATAAAACACTATAGAGCTCTGCTTCTGGCAGTTAATGGTATTATACCCATGATACAAAACCCCCAGTGACCGAGCAGGTATCACCTCTCCTTTTGTATATTCATTTCACTTTACAGCATCCAAAGGGCAGATTTCAGGCAGCACATGTCTGTTGAATATCATACTTCTCTTTGGATCCATTCACCCTTTCATGTTGGATCTCACTAGGTGACAGAAGTAATCTTTTAGATACTTACAATTTATGATTAAATCTCCCATTAGGGAAAAGAAATAATATTTGGTTTACTCTTTCAGAGCAACAACGGCTTGGGATTTTTTTGTTCTATCGAGACTTAAATGTCTCAGGCTTAAATCTATTTCTTGTAAAAATTGCAAACTCTCCTACACACTGTGGAAGAAAAAGCTTTCAGTACAACAAAACTGTTTATAGTGACTACTGCTATATCTACTGGTGATTATGCACTCGCTTTGGAACTCTGCAAAATATTGTACAGTGAAAAAAACAGATTAATTATGATTTCCTACTACTTTTATTTCAGCATCTAACATCTACAAAGCATCATGTTATCTTAAATTTAAAATACTGGGGAGCTGTTTGTTTTTTTCCTTTCCTGACATAAGTTCCTTAGTTGATAAGAAACATTGTGAGATCCCAGTTTTTCCATAGATAGTCAAATATCTCATGTCAGGGATATTAATACTGTGGCTAAATTAATACTAATTGTGGAATTACTCTTTTTTTTTTTTTAATCTGGATGATTTGATTGTCCAGAACAATTGCCTTTCTGAGTGTTTTCCTTCTGTTCACAACAGCCATGAATTCGGTGGAGCTCTGTATTTGAGCTATTAGATAGCAATTTATTAACAATATTAGCTTTAAAAATAACACCAGTAAGCTGCTCAATGTGCTGAGGAGATAGATGTTCTTTACAGCTCTTTGCTGGCAGAGTGAGTGGAATGGTGTTGTATGTCAGTTTGCTAAATCACTCTGTGAAATGTCACGTTGCCGTGATTTGCCAAAGAGCTTTGCAGCCAGATTTTCTCTCTCCTCCTTTCTGTAGCTCTGGGCTTACAGGGTGCAGGTCATTTAAAGTTTTCACATTGGATGTGATGGATGTAATAATATTACGCTCCCATTTTTTACCTTGAAAACCAAGTGCAAAACCCATCCCCATTCACTAAATACGTGGAACAAAAAGATTCTCCGCGTTTTAGGTAAGATGACAAATGCTGGGTTTGAACCCAGCAATTGGTGTTATAGGTAAGCAAAAAAATACTGAAAAAATATTTTTTAACAATGTAAGACTTGGTGTTTATTCTCTAGTTGATTGTTGTTTTTCTTTTTTTATATCCACAGATTGTTCGGGGTCACTTCTCTTACTCAGACAAACTGCTCCAGCACTTGGATGATCATCAAAAATCAAGAGTTGCATTGGTATCACCACGCGAATCCAATCTTGCTGCTGGTGATGTACTACACCCTCGCCACTCTTATCCGTCTCTGGCTACAAGAGCCTGTTGTAAGGGTAACTTCCTTCTTTTTTTTTTTTTTTTAGCACCAATACCTGTGAGACTGGCCAGTGCTGATACTTGCTAATAGAGGAAAGTTAAGGGAAATAGAGGGTGTAAATTGGCATCGTGAATTTGGTCTTTCTGATAAGTGTCTTCAAGAGGTTACGTGGGTATTCTTAAAGTCAGCAGGATTATTTATGTAAGGAACGCAATGTCAGAGTGTTAATATTTACTCTGATTTGGAAAGCCAGTATCGATAAGAAGTCATGTAGGTGTGATCATGTGGAAGGCAAACAATTCAAGAGGGACAGAGGTCTACTGGAGAGGGTCCAACCAAGGCTATGAGGATGATGAAGAAGGGGCTGGAACACATCTGCCTTATGAGAGACCTGGGGCTTTTTAGTCTGGAGAGGAGAAGACTGAGAGGGGATCTAATGAATGTCTATAAATACAAGAGGGCTGGGTGTCAAGAAGTCAGGGACAACCTCTTTTTGCTTGTGCCCTGTGACAGGACGAGAGGGAAATGGATTCAAGCTTGAGTACAGAAGTTCCACCCTAACATGAGGAAGAACTTCTTTACTGTGATGGTTACAGAGCGCTAGAACAGACTCCCCAGAGAGGTTTTGGAGTGTCCTTCTCTGGAGCCCTTCAAGACCTGTCTGGATGCATTTCTGAGTGATCTGCTCTAGTTTTGTCCTGCTCTGTCAGGGGGGTTGGGCTCGATGATCTTTGGAGGTCCCTTCCAATCCCTACCATTCTGTGAAACAGACAGATCTTGTCTAGCAGACCTGAACTAGGATCCAGGCTGGCACAGGATGCTGTAAAACAAGACAGACATTTGTAATTTTATCACAGAGAAAAATTTTATTAAAACCTTCCCTATCAATATCTGAGGGGTGGGTGTCAAATAGAAGGAGCCAATCTCTTTTCTGTAGTACCCAACAATAGGACAAGGAACAATGGGTATAAACTTGAGCATAGAAGGTTCCACCTCAACTTGAGGAGAAACTTCTTCACTGTGAGGGTGACAGAGCCTGGCCCAGGCTGCCCAGAGAGGCTGTGGAGTCTCCTGCTC
>JAAGNO010001267.1:0-12828 GCA_033439905.1 Ceryle rudis
AAAAATAGGAATATTCTTTCTCTTTTTGTAAACAAGTCATAAGTTTTTTCTGGGTTACTTTTATGAATAAAGTTTGAGTGAGAATGGTCACTAACTGGCATGTTGTTTTGTATTTTTAATTGATTATGGTTTGGGGTTTTTCTAATTTTTTCCTATGGGTCTAGTGTTGTGTAAACACTTTTTCTTTTAAATGATATTATGAATAACTACTCCCAACCATTTTTCTTTGCTCCAGGAAATGTGGCCTTTTCAGTCTGTGAAGTTTCTCTGCAGTATCACTTAAAAATGTAGAGTCCATTTTGTAAACCATCTCAGCCTAAACCTTTTCTATCTTCTCAATTCTAAGAACAGCTTGAAAAAAAAAAACCAAAAAAAAACACGCACACAAAATAAAATTCAGAAAGGCTGTGAGAAATATTAGTACCTTAATCTTCTATTTTTCTCCATTTCTATGCTGGAGGTATTCTCTTGAACCTAGCAATAATGTAACCAATGGGAGGTAATAAGAGAAAGTAAAAAGGTTTCCTGCTCAAAAAAAAAAAAAAAAGAAGAAAGAAACAGAGAATAGGATGTTAATTAGAAGAAGGGTATGAAGGATTATTGCTCATACCTATTCACAAATTTACAGACATATTTAGGACAGAAAAATTCCTTAGCAACCAAATAAAAATATACTGTCCATATCCAACCCAAAAAGAGATCTGTAATACCTCTGCCTTATAGAACGCTGTCCTGCAAACAAGAAGCTGTCCTGTTGTGTTTTCTTGTCTTCTACTTTATGTGCAGTCTCCCTGCTACCATAAAGATGTTCCAGCTGAGGGAGCACAGCTGAAGAGCTAAGTGACACAAAGAATGAAACTGCACCATTCAAAACTCTATTTAACACAGAAGTTTGTATCTGATCTGGAAGTCTTTTATCTCCACAATCCTGGCTTAACATTTAACATGAAGTCCTGGATTCATGTCCTGTCTTCTCTTCATCATCATTAACTTAGCATCATCTCTCTTTACTCTTTGACGATTATTTGACATCTTTATCACTGCTGTCTTTCTTTTCTGTCCACAGTGAGTTTAGTTTTGTTCCCTTCTCTCCTCCAAATTCACCAAAAATGCTGAAATCCTATCAGCTCACTGACCTTGTGTAACCCTTGAACCCACCTGAGTATTTCCCATGTATCACTTCAGAGACATCTTAATCTTACCTTGCCTATAAACAGCAAAATGAAATCATGTGAAAGCCACATATCCTAATTACCTTTAATTTATGTAGCACAACAAAAGCTATGAAGGTGCATTGCAAAGGACTGGAATAAGGGCTTATTAGGGATACTGGTTTGTATTTTAATGACTGTGCATCTGTGTTGTCTAGGCCGTCTACCTCTGCATTGGCATGCCTGCTCCTGCTATAGTCATACCCAAGTGTGCCACAGAGAAACTCACTTCCACCCCTTTTCTTCTCTCAGTGATACCTGCACCATTGCCAAACCAAGTTTTGTCTCAAGAGCTTCTATGTTTTCTCTTATGCTGATTTATATTAGCATGTCCCTCCACACAGTGTAAATCCCACTCCCCCTGTGTATAAAAACACACTTGAGCTGCACAGCCTGACAAACATCTGCCAGTGGCGTGACAGATCTGTCATCAGCAAGGTAAGAACATCAGTTGCCAGGAGAAGCAGGAGTTGCTGCTTCCTCCGTTTTCCTTCCCAGGAAAAGGAGTCACGCTGATCCACAGTCTCCCAACAAGTTCCCTATGGGACAAAAGGGAAGCTGCCATCCCCTTCAAGCAAGAAACCATAACAAGGAGTAGAGAGACAATCTAAGACGCATGTGATGAAAATCAGAAAGAACAAGATTGCTCACATTTCCTTATCAAAGTAACAGGCCTGACCAAGACCATGCAGCAGCATTGAATCTCTTTATTCTCAAATAAGAGAAGACTGAAGTGCAATCCTTCTTTATCCCAAGGAGACAGATACCAGAACTGTGAGTACCAATTCTGTTCAGGGCTCTGGAAGGACTCAACAGCTTCTGGCATAAATGTAGGCTGACAAGGACTTACTGAGCATACAGGAGAAGTCTTGAGATGCCACATGAGGTGGACAGCTCTGCAATATCTAGTTACTTAGACCTTTTAAGTTTGTGATTCTTCAGTCTGTCCTCCTCAGTTCCAATGAGACACATAGAAAACAGACTCCACTATTTCTAAAATGATGGATTCATTGGAAAGTGATTCCTTGGTGTTTAATTTAGTTGGATGTGAAAGGCATCCATGGCAATTGCTGCAGCTGTTGTTAAAAAAAAAAATAAATGGAAAATTGAGCTTTTTTGCACAGAGCCTACATACATGTGTCTGGTTAAATGAACCATTCAGCTGCATCAAGTGTATCAGTAAATGAAGATAACTTCCATCAGAGGTTTTGCTAATAAAACTGTAGGGCCTGATTCATGCTTTACGGACATCATCCTTCTAGATTCTGCTTTTTTCTGAGCATTGAAAACTTTAATTGGGAAAAATCAGTTTGTTGAAAGCGAATGGCTTTCATGGTCTTTAATGAAGCACAAAATATAATTTACATTGGGGAAGGAGAACTTTCCTCACTTCTTGCTTAGTACTAGAGAAATTTTCAACATCAGTGAAAATATAGGTGAGCTGCTCTGTCCTTTTGTTTGACAGATCAGTGATTCGAGTGAACTTAATGCTCTACACTTAACTGACCCATGTAAGTTAGAAAAGAAAGTAAAATAATGAAAGAATATGTCTGAAATCTAAAGTAAGCATACATTCCCAACGACCAGCACAGCAATTTTTTTTTTAAGAGTTACAAGACTAACATCTGAACAGTTGGTTATTATGTAAACCTAATCATAACCCTCACTTATGTAACAAATTTCTTATTATCATAAAATGGAATTCAGATAGGAACGTGAACAGTTTTATATGTGTAAAACAGTTTAAAATGATAACTCAATTATTTAAAAATCTGTAACAAAGGGCTGATATTCTCTACTTTGGGACAGACATTTTAAATACAACTAATTTTTTCTGGCCAGGAAGAATTATTCTCTTTTTTTTTTTTTTGGAGCCACACCTCTGCATTTTGAGTTTTCCTTGTGAAATGAGAGAAATTTTTAATCCCTTTCCAACTTTTTCACTTTTCTATTGACTGTTTTGGTGTCAAAAACACCTGTGGGGTGGTTTTTTTTGAAAGGCTGAGAGACCTGAGTTTATCCTGGAAAAGAGAAGACTCAGACAGGATCTTATTAATGTTTAGAAATATCTGAAGGGTGGGTGTCAAGTAGAAGGGGCAGGTCCCTTTTCAGTTGTGCCCTGTGATAGGATGAGAGGTGCTGGTAGCAAGCCAAAACACAGGAAGTTCCACCTTAACATGAGGAAAAACTTCTTCACTGTGAGAGTGACAGAGCCTGGAACAGGCTGCCCAGAGAGATCGTAGACTCTCCTTCTCTAGAGACTTCCCAGACCCACCTGCATCTGTTCCTGTGTGGCCTGCCCTGGGTGTTCCTATGCTGGCAGGGGGGTTGCACTCAATGGCCTCCAGAGGTCCCTTCCAGCTCCTACCATTCTATGATTCTGTGATTCTATATTCTGAGCATATCTGGCACATCTTTAGTAATGAAACAGTACGTTATAAATTTGCCTGCAGGAGGGATTTCTTCAATTGTTATCTAAATTACAGGGCAAAGATCCAGGCCCAGAGACTTGTGCTGTCATTTGAGAGTAACTTTAGTGACATGAAGAATCTTGTTAATTTTTAGTGTGTTGATGCTAAATCTACACTAATCTGGGTAGAGTGTTAGTTATCTAGTAATAACATAAATCTTAAATTATTAGAAATAATAGGAATATGGCATCACCTTTTTTTTTTTATATCACCAACACACGGGTGATTGAAAAAGAGAATAATAGTAACATGGAAAAATTTCAGTTCATAGCAGAAGAGAGCAAAGATAATGTGACATTATTATTTTATATGCTAAAGTTTTCAGATCTGTGATGCTTCTCCTTAAATTCAGCTAGAATTCTTAGTTTTACTCCTCCTCCTCTTTTTATAATACTAACTTTGTACTCTGTAAATGTCTATTGGATGAACACTTTTGCAATTCAGTAGCTTACCTTGGTGGAGCTCAAAAGGAAAAAATACTTGCTGTGATAACATATAATACACAGCTTTTTTTAAAAAGGCTATCACATTTTAGCTGAATCACTTAGTGTGCTGTTGGAGAATTATTAGCTCCAAGATGCATAAAACCAGAAAAGTACTCTGGAAGCTCTGCATGATTTCAGTTCCATAAGATTTTAGTATTCCATTGGCTTTGATCAAAAGACAGAAATCTCAACAGGCATAAACTGTTATGGAAATCACAACAGTGACATAAACTTTATATAGCATAAAGTTTTAAAAACACATCTGTTTCAAATATATGGAGAAAAGCAGGTGAACACTTAGGAACTTTTTTAATGGTTTGAGAAAACATTTCTTCTATCTCAGAATTAGACATATTTGCACAGGCCTCTTTCTGCAAAATCTGTGCATGTTGACACCACCGTTAAATCAGAAGCAACAGAAGTAGATTATGGTACTGAAAGTGTTTAGAAGTACGGTATGCAATTCTGAACCTAGTAAATACTACCCTGAAGTACTGCAAAACTTGACACCTCCCTTTGGTTTCCTTCCTATAAGGTATATGTTTTCAAGCCGCTACATACCAAAGGAGAAATATCCAATGAAGTCACTAGGAAACTTCTTTCTTACCGAGGGTCTTGTCTAGTTCTTGAATCAGGATCTTGTCATGCAGTCTGTTGCTAATGACACTAAATGGCTGATTATTCAGAGGCAATGCTCTTCATGACAGACCTGTTGTCATTTTTTGTTAGCACTGCAAATCCCACTTCCAGCTATGATGGTAATAATAGAAGTTAGTGGGTGATAAAGAACTTGGTCTAGTTAGGCCTTAACTATGTATCATCTGTATCTGTCTATATTTTAGCAGTCAGCAGCAAGGCTAATTTAATTTAAAATGCAATCTATCACTCTGGTTTTCTTGAGAGATGTTCATTGAAAAATACCTATCTGAAGTATTTCTTATTGAAAGCCATGACATTTGGCTTGAGCACGAAGATCTGGGGCTCTAAATTTTTGTATCCTCCCCTCCCCCCCCCCCCAACATTTATTAACATTTTAAAGCTCTCCAGGCTGTGTCAGAAGAACAAAAAAAATCTTTGCATCTGAAGATTTCTAACATATTTTCTCAATGTGAAGATCAATCTGAGCACCATAGGCACATGGACACTTCCACTGTTCGAGAAGAAACAAAACCTAATGTTCCAACTATCTAGGTTTATGCCATGATTGTATTTTTGCCGTGTGAATACAGTCATTATCCTCAGTTTCAAAGTAATACAAGACAGGTGGAAAGCAAAGGAAGTTTCTAAGACAAAAAAACAGCCAAAACCCAACAACGGTAAGTAAAGAAGTAATTGTATGCTTGTGAGTAAAATTAATTTACAGTATAACATGGAGTGGAGACACTTCTGCTCCTTTTGGACAATTTGCAAATACTCCAACGAGTTTATGGGGTTTGTTTTCAGACATTGATCAGGCAGTGGCTACTTTTTAGTTATGTTTGCTTCATCTAGCCCTAGGAATTATAAGCTCTCTACATTTCTAAATACTTTTGATTTTGATTATCCAGTCAGTTCCAACACCTTCTTGTGCTCTATGTATGTTATAGAACATTTAGAAACATTTAGAACTATGCTGTGGAACTCCTGTTGAGCCTAGCAACCATTGCATAGCTATGGCATCTGGCCAGTAATGTAATCATAGTGCATTGTTTGAAAAATGGGCAAAAATGAGATGATGTAATGTAAGGTCACATTCGAGGACCCAACCCACAGAACCCTGGAAAAGGACCTTTTATTTAAAAGGCAGTGCAGAGTTATTTCTGAGGAGCTTCAATTTCTCCTTTTTCATATGCTAATGTCTAAAATGATAACAATCATTGTGAAGGAAAAAGGGGCAACAAAAGCATAATCCAGGTTTTTTTTCATTCATGATAATAATAATGCTTATCTCTGCATCTGCTGTTTGGGTGATGTATTGTTTGGGGAGAATTCTGTGCTGATACAGGCTTTCAATCATAGCAAGTAATGCTGATGCTTTTGCTAAGCCTCCACCAAGTTTGTTATTGAAGTCTCATAAAACTCATAAATCTAATAAACATGATACGAGACTATTACAGCATTTTGCCTTTGCTGTTTTCAACAGGAAATACATTCTAAATTAAAAATTTGCAGGAAGCTCAAGTTTGAACAAAAGTCACGAATCTCTCCCCTCCCCCCAGTCATGCATATAGCAGAGTTTAATACAGAGTAATTTGTTAAAATGTGGTGCACCTAGTGACATATGCTTTCCATCACTTAGTATGCCTATCTCCCAGGTACGTGGATACTCCATTATGAACACAAGAGCCTGCATGTCCCCAGACAGCAATAGGCAGTCATCAGATTCCTGAAAACTGCAAATGTTCCCAAGCTCATGCTGCAAGTATTTGGACTGATACTGCACAAAGAAGATGGACAGAGAAATACAAAGGAAGCCTTTAATCCATTTCCAAAATATTTCATGTATGGCATTAAAAAATGGTGATGAACATAAATTAAAAAGATTTAACAGTTCACTTTCTGAAGATGCTGCTGGTGTTTTATTCTGGGGGGGGGAAAGACGCAGCTAACATGCCATGATGCTTAGAAAACATCTGTACTACCAGATCATGACTAAAGAAACTCCACACTCATCTTATTTGTGTTGTGTTACTGGCTTTTATGTCTTTCAATCACTCTTAGTCAACGTTAAAAGCTGCTAGTCAAAGGCACTTAATGTTTCAAAGCCGAATCTTGCTTCAAGAAGATCTTGGATGGGTTGGACCCTTACTGGGATAAACACAGCAGGAGCCAAAGGGAATGACGGGTATTTGGCATTTCACCAAGTTTGTGCCACTGCAGGGACAGTAGGGAAGGAAACAACCTTGTCTGAAAAACTTCTATAGGTTTGTTGGACTCCTTAACTCCATTGTACATCAGAAACCAAAGCAGTGTAAATAAAGTCCCTTTTCTGTAAAAGTACTTCTTTTGCTGCAGTCAAAAAGAATATTAGAGGCAGATTCAATCTGTCTGACATTCTTCCAATTTTTTACTGGGTGATTTATCATCTGCATTAGTTTTAATGAAGTAGAATTGATCTCTCCTGAACCTGATCTGGGAGGTTTCAAGCTTAGTCTCCCACATAAAAGAAAATGTTCTCTAAACACTGGGCCAACGAGTTGGACTCTTCCTTAGTCCTCTCCCTTCAGTTTCCCACTTGTCCTAATGAACAGTTGTTTAAAAATAGAAAAAGAACAGTTCTCACAAGGTTACTTAGAGAGCTATACAAGAACACCTAGAGAGTTGCATTTGCAGGTGACTAGTTTTAGAATTATTTCACAGCTTTAGGTAACCTTCCAGTTGAAGGGAGGCTCTGATATTGCATCTGTCTTTCCATGTTTCAGTTCCGCTATTCCAGAAGAATTTGGAAGCTCCTGCTTCTGAGGGCTGGAAATCCCTACAGAAGAAGGAAAGTCCCTACAGAAGAAGGGCTGCTCCCCAACATACACCTTAGATGAGTCTCCCTTCCTCTCAGCTCAGTCACTCTCACAGATGACCAAGATCAAAGAGGTGTCAGCAACCAGGAGAAGCTGGAGGAGTGAGACCCCAAGGTGTTGTGGTTGGCAAAGGGAAATTGAGGTCTTTTCCTGGAATTTTATTACTGCTCTTTCGCCAGTAACAACTGACAAGTTGTCTTGCATCCAGTAAAAGGGAGTGAAAGTTTCTTTGGGCAGCTTATCCTTATGTGAACTTACACATTATGTGAACTTACAGCAAGTGCACACCTACAGCGGGAACAGAAGGAGATGTAAATTTTTCCCTCACCTAATTCTACTTCTTTTTTTTTTTTTTTTTCCAGAGAAAGGTTTATTATCTATTGTGTTTAAATAGAAATGCCTTATCAGCAAGGTGTTTAGACATCTCAGGTTTTAGTGCAGGACAGGTTTTAGACAATTCAGTAGGGCAGTCAGTTTCTATCAGAAAGTTCAGTACCCAACATTTTTATTTCAATTAATTCATAGTCCAAGTTACTTTACTCATGAGTACTTACTTCTTTTGACCCAGGTCAAAACAAACTCAATTACCTGCCTCTGTGACAGATTTCAATAAATCTTTATGTCTTTCTGCTAAAAAGGGAAGATGAGGGAAGAACATAACATATTTTATCTGAAGTCAGTTCCTAATTCAATTAGAGCTTCATCTTGGCCCCAGTGAACCCACTGGGCTTTTTGCCACTTACTTTAATAAGGTTAGAATCAGACTTATAAATGCAGCTTCTTATTTATTCCAGATAACCAATTAAAATATTAAATATCTCAGGGTGAATGTTTCCTTCTCATCTACCTGTCCCTTGATATTGTGTTATTGCTTTTTCTTCCATTTTTCATTAAGTTTTAATGAAGATTTCATTTGTATGTAGGTAAAAGGGGGCTGGTTTATTTTCAAACTTTTCAGGGTATGCTTCAGTTTTGACGTTTTCTAAAGAAAGAAAAAATATGAACATGATTTTTTTCTAGTGGAGGCCTAATCTACCAAATGTGCTTGCCTGAGAATGTATTCAGAAGTGAGATGGTGAATAAGGGATATAAGAACAAGCACACACTCTCTCACCTCTTTTAATTTAGAAAAAAAAAAAGAAAAAAAAAAAAAAAAAGAATGCATTTGCTTAATAAGAATCCTGGTTCTGAAGGCTCTCCAGAGAAAATCAGCCTCCTTTCTATTTCACAGGATGTCCATTGTGAAAACAAGAATAATAAAAATTACTGATAGTTGGTTTCATTTCTGAAGCCTTGCTACATTCATACAGGGATTGTGTACTTGTTGGGTTGCAGTGTATATACAGCAGGAATACTGCCTGGCTAACACCTGAATGAATGTATATTGTCCTCCTTTCAAGTAAATGTTTAAAAATCATAACTTTGGTCTAAGTGCAGATCTTGCACTACAGTTACTGATATAGGCCTTATTTGCATGGCCAAAATTATACTAGTTATCTCTTGTCTGTGCAACTTTTGTCTGCTTACAAGGATTTCTATTGACAGAACTGTCTTGTGAATTCATTGTGGGCTTATTTATCAATGTCTCTAGGGAACATTACAGACTGATCTGAAATTTCTACCTCAGGTGTATATTACAAAGACTTAGAACTTCTGAAAACAATCAGGAGTTTAATATGCAAATACTTCTGTCTAACTGTTGATTTGAAAACTAGCTTAAACAATCTATCAGATGTCCTGATGGCATTAACTTTTCCCCCTGATGAGCATGCTTCAGTGTCCTCCTGCACTCTTTGAGTTCCTTGCGGTAGGTACAGTAAGGGCAAGAAATATTTTTTCTCTATACAGCACTGTGCTGTGAAATCCTCTCCAGTAAAGCATTTTATCTTCACTAATACTTTTTCTTTCTCTCTGAAAATCAATTTGGGACATTTTCTATGCACTGTACATCCCAGACAGCTTACAGGGTTTGAATTTCAGTCAGTGTCACTGTGAGGCTCTGAGGGCAGGAATTTAACAATTCTTTAGTTAAATAAAATGGGAGCCACAGATCAAGATGTTATTTATAATCTAATGACCCAGGCTAATTTTAGTGGCCAAGCTACATATGCCTCGAGCAAGTAGTTGCTAAACCTTGCTTAAAGACCTTTGATGTCTATTGATCCTGGTGGTTATAGCCATACCTTTCATCTGGAAAGTGATAAATGGACATCCTTGGATAAATTGAAAACCACATCAAAGCAAATTAATGCCTTTTATTTAAACAAATAGATATGAAACTTTATTTTGTCTATATTGGCTCTAGCCAACAGCATATAAATTGCATTAATTTTCTTCTTGTTTTTCACCTGATGCAGGTGGTGAGAGGCTTTCATTTTATCCAACCAGTTTAAGAGACTATAGTTTGAATTAAACAGTACTAACTAGATATCAATTTAACCAAGAATGACGGGATAGAATAAGATATTAAGTCAAAACTAAAAACAGACCTTCATTTGTTCAACAGGCTTGCAATTGGGTTAACTTTTGTGTGACTACATTCTAAGCTGAAGCAGAGTATCTGACCAGAACTTCTTAGGTGAAAAAGAAGAAATAAACGTCACAGATCTTTATCACAAAACAGGTGTTCCTTGCTGTCACTCATGACTGTGAGTTTTGGAGGTGATTAAAATTATACTGTAGAGTAAGGCAAATTTTCCTTTCCAATAAACTGGAAAAATTTGTGAAATGACCTAAGTTTATTTTACAGCAAAATAATAATGTGATTTTAATTTTTATTTTATTATAATATTCAGGTGTTTTGGAAAGAAATACATGAGTCTGAGGTGATTCATACCATTGATCCAAACCAGAGGCTTCTCTGTATTTTGGAAGAGACCTTGGATGAGCAACCTTCTACATATGCATGTGCAAAATAAATATATTCCTCTGGGAAACTGGCATATTTTGATGTAGAAACTTAAGACTTGTTTCCTTTATCTCTAAAATTAGTTAGTATAAAACTTATAGGAGGTTTTTGAATGGCTTAAAATAAATCTGAGTGGTGAAGCAGTATTGCAGAAATGTTTCTGGTAAAATAACAGAAGTAAAAGTGAAAACAAAACCAGTTCCTCTTCAGCTCAAACCAGTTTGAATTGATCTATTTCACTGACGTGCTGGGAGGATGGTGACATGTCTGCAAATATTTATAGATCAGTGAATTTGCTGATCTGTTAATAGTAATCCTATTGAAATTATGGTAAACTGACATTGATTTTCATTTTTTTTGAGCACAATTAGTGAAGCAATTAGTAATCAGTAATCAATTAAAAAAAAGAAAATGCTTTAATTTTTGAGCCACTCTTGTCAGTAACAACAAACAAGGTAAAACAATAAGTAGTACTAATGTCGATTTAATGAAATTTGAGCAATGGATAATGCTAGATATCTTCTGGAATGGCTGATCAGTCCAGTGCTTTATCAGAAATATGAATTTTAAACAAACTAACCACAAACTATGTTTGTTTCAGATTTTTGTTTTATATAAAACTGATCACAATACAGACATTATTAAATAACACTACAGATCAAACAAGGCCAAGTACCGAGTCCTGCACTTGAGTCACAATAACCCCCTGCAATGTTACAGGCTTGGAGAAGAGTGGATGGAAACTGCCTGGTGGAAAAGGACCTGGGGTTCTGGTTGACAGCTGTCTGAATATGAGCCAACTGTGTGCCCAGCTGGCCTAGAAGGCCAACAGCATCCTGGCTTGGATAAGCACTAGTGTGGCCATCAGGGGATCATCCCCCTGTACTCAACACTGGTGGGGACAAATCTCAAATATTGTATTCTGTTGTGGGCCCCACACTACAGGAAGGACACTGAGGCGCTAGAAAGTGTCTAGAGAAGGGCAACAGAGCCATTGAAGGGTCTAGAGCACAAGTCTTCTGACAATTTGCTGAGGGAACTGACACTGTTTAGTTCTGAAAAAAAAGGAGGATGAGGGAAGACCTTCTCACTCTCTACAACTACCTGAAAGGAAGTTGTAGTGAGGTGGGGGTCCATCACTTCTCCCAAGTAACAAGCAATAGGACAAAAGAAAATGGCCTCCAGTTGCACAGGGGGAGCTTTAGAAAAATTTCTTCACTGAGAGAGCTATCCATTTACTGTCTGTCTGTCAAGGTTTGAACATTCACAGTTCACATTTACAAGTTCCAAGAACTTAAGCGTGCTATTGTTAGTGTAATGTTAGTATCTTTCTGCCACTTGATTTATGAACTGATTGTCCTTTGTTGTGCAAACTGAGAAGATACTTTGGGAAACCTTGTATCTCACCTTCTCTGTTTAAAAATGCAACTAAAAACCTTATATAGTTAACTGTGTTAGATCTTTTAACATGTCCTGTGCAATCAGGATCTATGCTGATCTTTCCAAAAGCATCATCGTGCATGTGTTCACTGACCAAATCAGAGCCTTCTCTGTGTTTCTGAAGCATGCGCTGAACAAAATTCCTTTGTCTTCGCTTGTTCTTGCTGTTTTCTCATTAGGATGCCTAAGGGTTTTGACTGAACTGGTGGGACTGAATATAGCTAGGAACTGAAAATGCCCCCAGCCAAAGGATTCTTGTCACTAAAAAAGACCTTGGCTTCACACTTCATATTCCAGTGGACTGCAATTTTAAGAGAATTTGTTCAGCTGAAATTGTCGGGGCCTTAGGTACTTAAGGTTACTGGAAAGACATCTTATTATTAATCCTGCATTAATGAAGAGATTGGACTTAGGGCATGATCCAGAGCCCATTGTAGTCAATGGGAGTCTTTTTCCATTGACTTCAGAGGGGTCTGGATCAGGGCTTTACTTCCTAAAGTGAATAGACTACCAGCAAAAGTCTGCTATAAGCAAGTGGCATCCTTTCCTGATATCTTGGAAGATCCTGAAGACGATAGGATATTCATACTTCGCTCATGACCATGGCTCTCTGTATGGTTCACTGCTCACAGGGAGCACCCAGAGTATCTCAAAAGTAAAGAAAATCTTTAAATTCTAATTGTTGCTTGTCACATTCAGAATACTTAATCTAGAAAGCAGGGATTTATGTTCATTTAATAAATTGGCAAATTATGAGGAACAATGTAGATAAATATCTGACTATTTCTTAGTTCCCAGGGGGAAGGGGAGAATTTAAGT
>JAAGNO010001267.1:12928-23292 GCA_033439905.1 Ceryle rudis
TTGGCAAATTATGAGGAACAATGTAGATAAATATCTGACTATTTCTTAGTTCCCAGGGGGAAGGGGAGAATTTAAGTCTAAAACTCCCAGGACTGTGAATCCCTGACATTCTCTAATAAAAAGCAGTGATATCATGAGAGACTTCACTTTCTGTCACAGTGACTGTAATGCAAACTAACAGTACCAACACAAAACCATATATTTTTTCTATGAGGATTGACCTTTTTCAAAATTTCTATTTCTATAAGAAGGATCTAAATATGCTACAAAAGTGAAGGAAACTAAAGAATTTCTTTAAAAATAACAAATGCTAGGGGGTTACAAAGTTCCTATTTTGTTGTTGTTGCTTTTCCTAAGTAAGTTTAAAAAAATTTTCTACATTGAAGAACAAGTAGAAAAAAATTAAATTCTCCCCTACATCTTGAACCCATATACTTTCCAAGGAGAATGTTCTGGTTCAAATCATATCTGAAATCCTGAATTCCTGAGAGCACAGACTGACCAATAGCTTCAAGGCTTTTGGCTTCATAGTCTTGATTAGTTACTTGATGTCTGACTTAGACATCTTCAGGACTGCCAAATCTTCCGGACTGTCTCTATGTCTGAGCTAGTTGCTCAAGATTTCCTTTACAGACAGCGCTTTTGTAGCAGAATCCTTTTCATGCTCATGAAGTTGTTTAAAGTCAATCTGATGAACTATGTCCCCAAACTACCTCTACCTGTCCACTCATTATGAAAGGAATAAATATGACAACTCAGAAATACATCTATACATTTGAGCACGATTTCCTTCTGCTTCACTTACTAGTTGATACAAAGAAAACCTCAAAACTTTCTGTTCAGGACCAACAAAAAAACATGTAAACAAGGCTAGAGGTTCAAGTGAAGTTTCTGAGAAAGCCTTGGGACTTCCAACAGTTGTTATTGTAACAGTGAGAGGACTTGGACACTGCCAATTGCAGTTTCCATAGCTCTAAAACAAGTGCTTTACAAAGAGAAGAAGAGGGAGCCTGACAGATTTCTGCCAGATGTTTGGAGCCATCTCAAGTCCAGACACTCCTGATACCTTCTCCTCCTTTTACTCCCTCCACATGAAGATATTCATATCTTCCATTACTAGACAATAGCCTGAAGCAATTATTTTCCGGTACTTTGTAGAAACTTCACTCAAAAATTGTCATTTTTAAGAGAGTTCTGTCCTCCTTTCCTAGGCATAATGAGATGTATAGAGAGAAATAAAATATCTGTGAAATTTTTGTTCTATCTGGCACTTCTAAAGAGAGTTATCTGTAGTGTTTAATTAGCATAATCTTTGACATAGCTAATAATTTCTAATGAACAAATACTATGGGGCAGATTCTTGGTGCTTCTGAAGCAGTTCCATCCTCTAAAATAATTCCTTAAAGGTAGAGTCCTCTGTTTGACTGCAATGGAACTTAAATGGAAATGGAGCTGCTTGAAAAATCTGTCTTGGAAATTAATGATATAGTGGAACTTCTCAATAATTCTTGGGTTTATATCTAATCAAAATTTCTTCTGTTGAAAATTGAATGCGTTAATCTTGTCAGTTAATGCAAATTTTACAGGAAACTTTATAGTCAAAGTATGTATTGTGATTGAGATCAGTATTTCACTCAATAATTTATTTTCTTATAAAAAGTTAAATTTCTTACTAGGTTAAGTGTTGGCATAGTGTCCATATCCCTTGATTGATGTGACCCTATTTGATCACATTTCTGCAGTTTACAATGCTGTATAGGTCAGAAGTTCCCTTTGAACACTGGAAAGGTGCACTATTATGTTTTGCAGTTATATTCTGTGGGGCTGCTGGCATGACTATAGTATATAATGCAACAAAACTGTGTATATGTAAATTGTAAATATGGTCTTGAGGTTGACTTTGGACTATTGGTATTTGAAGGTTGCTCTTATATTGTATGGTTCCCCTATAAACGTTACAGTCACTTGTTCCTTTATTTTATATAGTCATTTCCCTTCAGTTTATCATTTTCTTACTGCTAGTTCTTAGACTTCACACAAGAATTCTAATTAAAACTGTTAATATATTGCCTCCTGTAATGAATTTCTTTTCCTAACTTGCAAGAGAATGTTGGTAGTATGCCTTTTTATATTCTTGAAAAAACACTGTGATAACACTGCCAAAAAGTTTTGGAATTGTTTTCCTTTATACTGTGTAAATTATTTCTGTCATCTATGCTATTAGATTTTAATTTAGTAAAACTGAGCTAACAAACTCTGAAGGGCACAGACTATAAACCTTTTAACAGCTTTAGCAAGAAAAGTCATGCAAGGAAGATGTGTGTGCAAGTATGAATGGGGATTTGGAGGATCAGCTGTGTGAGTGAGTGATGTTATAAAAGAAGGACTGTATTTAGTATTATGGATGATACTGTGCATCTTCAGCTTGAAAAAGAACCTGCTTATAGAGTATGATAATTCAAAGTGACCAAATCACAGGGAAGTCAATAAAATTACTTTTCTGGTGTCTACCTAAACCAAATCACTTTTATTATATTTTATTTTATTCTTTGAAATAACAGAAATATGAAATGTAAGAATTCATTCAAGTATGCCAATGTGATGTAGCAGAAACTTTACATGTTATCTCTAGAACTTTAAATTATCTACAGACCACCTAAGGGTTGCCACAGTCTTATTTTTAAGAATCTTTTAAGTGATGCTAGCTTTGTAGCTACCTCTGAAACTATCACTGTTTCAAATACATTAGGAATATCTCGTTTCTAGTTTCTTGTATCCAATTAATGTGTATGCATTAGCTGAGAATACTGGTGAAATGGCTGAATGTTAGAGAAAGAAAGTTGGCCAAAGAAAATTAAGCAAATAATTAAATGTCTATATAGGTTCATTTTCTTACTGATTAAGGTTTATTTAGGACAATAACTCAAAAGCACAAAGAAAAATGGTTCTTCCTCTCACAAACAAAAAGAAAACAAATAAGTGCTGATATGAAAATTAATTACTTATATATAGCTATTACACACAGGGATACTGAACACAGCATTGCTGTTGGGAAACAGTATTGATTTCTTTATAGTGCATGTAATGATTGAAATAAGGCTGTAAAAAAATCCATTAATGTGGAGAGATGTCTTTTATGAGTGCTAGAGAGTGATAATATTGATTTTGTATAGAAGTGAGGCATGTTAGAAAAGAAACCATATCCAGGCCTCGTAACCTGAGAGTTTATACTCAGAAAGCAGAATCACAGAATGTTAGGGGTTTTAATGGACCTCTGAAGATCATCGAGTCCAAGCCTCCTGCCAGAGCAGGACAAAACTAGAGCAGATCACACAGAAATGCATCCAGACAGGTCTTGAAAGCCTCCAGAGAGGACTCCACAACCTCTCTGAGGAGTCTATTCCAATGCTCTACAACTCTTACAGTAAAGAAGTTCTTCCTCATGTTGAGGTGGAACTTCCTGTACTCCAGCTTGAATCCACTGCCCCTCATCCTATCACAATGCACAAGTGAAAAGAGGTTGTCCCTGCCTTCTTGATACCCAGCCCTTATGTATTTATAGGCATTAATTAGATCGCCTCTCAATCTTCCCCTCTCCAGACTAAAAAGCCCCAGGTCTCTCAGCCTTCCCAATGCAGAATAGCATTTTGATTCACAATTGATTGTCTCAAATAGATTTATGTCATTGGAAATTAGTTTCATGGCTCTGAGTTTTCACGGCTACTCCCAAAATATTAATATATGTAGGGAATTCTGAGTCTTGAGACCTTGAAAGAGTCTCAGTTGCCATACTCACCTAGTGAGGTAAAAAAACTGTTTCTTAACTGAGCTCTGGAATTGTGCTACACACAGACAGACATACAGACCCTCAGACACCCTCTTCACAAACAGTTGATTTATTATTCACTGTTTTGATGACTCAGTTTCAGTACTTCTGTTCTATTTTTTTTTGTGAAGTTTTTGAAGGAAGATCTTCCATGAATTATATGAACAGCAAATACAATGTGCTGATACAATTTGAGATACAACTTTGGAACATGTAAGATTAATGTGTAAGAATAGCTTCAATTTCTATAGTATACAGTAGCAGAAACACAGCTGTGTGATGGTGCAAGCTCTGAGATGGTCTGCAGATGTTTATTTAGCTTGGCAAACAGCACTGCTGGTTCTGTTAAATCTTTCCCATGCAAGCTGATCAGAACTATAGTGGATCAACCACCTCTATATCTTGATAAAGACACAGGTCTGGATGTTCCAACAGTTTCCCTGTAAATAAAAGTGACATCGTCCACATGATTACAGTGGGCCTCTCCTATTACTCCTCTATTGAAATTCTCAAAATGAAATATCTTAATACTACTTTCTTCCATATCCTTTATGAATGGTTATCACCAATAACTTCTGGAGCTGAAGTTCTGTAATGTTGACAACTATTACAAACTGCCAAATGAAGTTAAAAATTGTAAATGTCATGTGAATATGATGTTGAAGAAGACAATTGCTGCAGCTGTTATTTTAAATTTCAAGTGATCTGTTGTCATTCAACTATAAGTTAATCTCTCAAACTAGTTAATCTCTCAACTGAAGTTGTGATGTTTTGTGTTGTTAGTGGTTTTTTTTAATAGAGAATAACCTGCCCATATATTCTCTAGGGTATATTAGCTTGGAAGAAAGATAATGAAAGGTGGTTTGGGTTTAGACTGACAAACTAGAATATTTTCCTTTAGTCTCTGCAGCATGAAAATTCTAAACCCTGAACTTCTAAGGGCCAGAGAAGAGAGACGTTTTAGATAAATTACTTTATTTTGAATCTACTTCTACATACCACACACTGAGAATACGGAACATAATTTTGTAAGGAGATCTGACAGGTGAGCTGTCAAACTTAACTTTTGTTTTATGTCTTTCATAATCATATCAGGTAAAAGGAGGTAAAGGCTTCAACAACGTTCTTTCATTTTGTCAGGTACTCATCTATTTGTGTGCGTTCTTCTTAAAATTTCCTTTTTGTATTTCCTTTTTTTTATGTCATTCTTTCTTCCAGGCTTCTCCTTTATTTATTTTCCAGGAGTGACTCAGAGGAAAAATATCAAGATAGATCTGATTTTGCATATTAATTGTCAGACCTCTAACATACAAGGTGTTTCTGTTGTAGTAGCAGATAAGATGCATCCTTTTGGCCTGTGGAAATATTGAAAGTATTGTATGCTTTCATGATACCAGATGGTTTCTAATTATTAAGGCCTGTTGCCTGGAAGACTGTTTTCAGTCCCTGACAAACTCACAACCTATTTGCATTTAAATGGCTCTCAGATGTACCTAATAGCTTCACAATACACCTGTTAGTAGGGAAACAATTGTACACTCCAATTCTATACAGTAGCCCACTGAAGTAGCTACTAGCCTGCTGCCTGAATAGAAATGAACATTTCGGATAGGGGTAAATATCTGTGGCTCTAGTGTGACCTTTTACTTCATTATTCAGAGCTAAGCTCTTTAACATGACAAAATCTTGCATCTCTTTCATTATAATTTTGCCAGGGCTAATATAATCTTCCCTCATCAAATGAATTACTTGCAAGTACCACAGGTACTGTGACTAGAAAATATTCATTCTACTTAGAACAAAGAAAAAGATTCTATTTGTTTAGAATGTAGAGCTTTCTTCATAGCACCGCCAATGCAGAGTCATTACTGCATTTCATGTAAAGAGACTGAAAATTGGTTCAAAAATAAATTCTCTTCAGTACAGATTAACTTCATAGAATAGATAGTACAAAACTGCACTTTGCTTCAAAGGCAACTTTGCTGTGTTGCTTGTGAATCTTATGTTGGCAAAAATTTGTTTGGAGAATGTGTGTAACAAAAATATAGGTATTTAAAAGTTTAGGCAACAGCTGTGTTATCCCCAGAGTTGTACGCTGTTGATCACTGATCTACAGAAACTTTTCTTGGAATACTGTTGTAAAGGTTATGCTTCTAAATTTGACTATTCTAGATCAAATGGTCCAAGAGAATTGTTTTCTGATTCCTCCAATTTAATGAAGGTGTTATGGTGTCTGTTAAGCGATTATGTGGCTCTGTTTCCATGAAATTAATTAAAGACAATCCTTAGAATTTTTTCATGTACAGCAGTTGAATTTGTTTACAAATTTACCATAAAATTTTTTAAAGTATTTCATTTCCTCATTAGAATTTATACAGATGAAAAAAAACACTAACTCCTTACAGTTCCATTATTCCAGCTAATGACATGTACTATTAATTTCTGCAAGGTCTTTCTTTTTAATTTCTTTTCCAGTGATATACCAGTGTATCTATCCCTACTGCTACAGCAGGCTTACATATTGCTGCTGTTGAACAACTGCAACGTCAGCAAACTGCAGTGTTGTACTATCATCGTCTCAAACCTAATGAAAAGACATGTATTATGGACAGCTTTTGTGAACTGCCACCTGAGGTGAGCGTGTACTGATGTTAAAAGAATTGTCTTGTTATTCTGTACTTTTTGTAGTTTAGGGTTTTAGGCCAGAAAGATGAGTTTTTCTGGGACAAAACCTCGGTCCTGATGAAGTCAGTGTTAAAAGGCCCACTGAGGTCAACAGGACAGATTTCACCTCTGGTAGTTACATTCACTGCAGACTAAGGTAGAAGTTAGTGACAGCTCTTCTGTTTTGCTCTGTTTGGTTTGGGGGTGGGTGGTGGGTGGGGGTGTGAAATTAGCCAGATATGAACTTCTATCATAAAATGATAGAAGTTTTTTTATGAGTGAATGAACATGGAACATATTCCAGATCAGGAAAATGAGCTGCTAGAATTTTCACCACCCACACTTTTAAAAGAATTACACACTTTGTTGAGGCACATTATTCCTGAACTGGTGGCAGTAGTCCTACAGATGGAAGTTCATACAATGAAGGATGGAGGCCTCCTAACAGCTGACAGGGATGGGAATTTTTTCTCTGACTTCAATATGATTCTGGAATGAAATGCTGGTCCTATCTATAGTTTATCTACATCTTGTTTTGCTCAATTCCACTTGCAGTTAGTGGGAAGGCATAGGCCTCTCTAGAGAGTGATTCATTCCATCCAAAAGCAACTGTAAAGTATGTGGAGGGTGATTCACCTGAATTATTTCCTTCCATCCACTTGGAGGGGAATGAAAAACATGACTAGTACAGGCAAATCAAATATCTCTCTAATGAATCTTCTAAATGGGATATTCAAAATATCATGTCTTCAAAATTTCAAAAATGTTGAAAATCTTGACATGACTATATATAACAGACAAAAATAAGTTTAAATTTAGTTTCAAGACCCACAGTCAAATTGTGCTCAAATTTTCTAGCTGAGCAAAAGAGAAGGCTGAAAACAGTTTTCCTTGTTAAGTCTTGTCTCCTATATAAGGTGCTTCCTACAGTGCAGGCTGTTTTCTTTTCCAGTAATATTTTTAAAGCCATCTGTATAAACAGGAACTCTCAAGGGGAAAACTCCACTGGTGTCTGTCAGCCAAACTGGGCAGGCATATGCTTTATATTGTTGGAGGGATATAAAAGCAGGCATGATCCCTCCCTGATGTTTGGAGAGGAAACAGACCTGAGAATCTACATAAAAACATTGTTTACCCAACATGTTGGTATGATTTACTTGGTTCTAATAAAAAACTAATTCTCAAATCTGTATTGTGATGGCTGCATTTAGGGAGATGTACTTTCGTACCAATGCTGTGGTAGAAAATATTTTAAATGGATCCTGAATTGAATAAATAATGACAGAATCTGTAAAGGCTACATCAAGTTTCTGTCTCTACTGCTGTTGCAAAATCCCCTGTCCAGGGGAAGAAGACATTCTCATAGGACCTAAATATGTTATGGTGAGCAAACAGAGAAAAGGAAGGGAACTGTAGACCCCAGATCCAGGTCTCACATCAGGGAAGGTATCTCTGTCCAGCAGTACAAGCTTAGTGTATGCCTTTCACCTGGGTGCTCAGGGGGCATTCAGAGGAGCGAAGCAGCTCATCTCTTGGGAAGCTGCAGCAAAGCAGAGTATTCCCTGGAGTTTTCTGATGGAAAAGAGCCAGAACATAGCAATCCTTTCCACACATTAGACTTGCTTCTTGGTGAGGGCAATTGAGATATTATTTGAAAATTTGTAAAGGAATATTTGCCACCATGTTTTTCAGCCATATAAGACCTATTAGTTTCTTCTAGATTATTATTAATGTCTCCATCAGACCAAACAGAAGTGACATGAATTCAATGGAGTCCTAAGGCAACTCCCCCCTTAGGCATGCATGCTTCAAATTTCAAAAGCTGTAAAGCATATCTGGAAAAGACTCCAAACTTCTCCTCAAAAAGTCTTTACCAAAACTAAGTCTTGAACTTCTTAAGCCTGAGGTGCATAGACAGGAACAGTTAATTACTGTTTGGGTGTGTGTCTTTGGTTGATTGGTTTTGCTTGATTTTTGGTGCATTTTGGGTTTGTTTCTTTGTTTGTTTTTCCCCAAATAATTAGTTCATTCCACACCACCTGACATATTACTTTAATATTTATAAATTTTGAAGCATTGAGAGGAAACTGATCAGGAACAGCAATGCACTAAATGTTAACAGAACCTCCATGGAATTATTAGTTTAATATAATTATCTTAAACCAACAACCATAAAAAGTAATTTCTTTCTTGTAAAAGAATTAACAAATTAATGGAAGAGAACAGTTGTTATCTCAGCTTTAATTACAATCTTTATTAATGACAGACAAAATGAAAGATAAGGCTCATGCCTTCCTCATTATGGTCTACAAAAGCCTACTTTTGATACCTTTATCTGAATTTATCTCTCATACAGAAAAAAATATTACAGAATATTAGTGTAGACTGTGATGAAAAGAACGAATACATACCAAACATTTTTGAGATACCAAATGTTTTTAAAATACTGTGTCCCTAAGACAGCTTTTGGCAATATTTCGCTTCTGATCCACAGCAGAAAACGTAAGGTTCTGAAAATCCTGATAAACTAATTGGGTAGACATACGTTTGACTTGTAGCTTATAAACAGTAAATAAGGCATCCTTGGTGCTACATGGCATTGATTTTATATTAAATCAAGGAAATGCAGTACTCTCAGTACTCCTGAATATGACTGTGGAAGAAGTGGTGTAATCACTATGAAAAATCTCAAACTGGACTAAATTGAAGGTGTTCAAAAAGGTTTTTGTCTAGGCTCATGTTTCAGTTGGTGTACACAGAAGGGACCTTAAAAACAGAGATCCAACAGTTTGTCTGCCAGCAGGGCAAGAGTAATATACTTGAAGAATGAAATGTAAGGAATTCTGTGATACTCCGGGCAAAGTGGGATAAACAGAAAAAGCTATTTCCCATGTAGGGAAGACCTCACAATGATGTGAATTACAATCAAGAAGGGAAAGAACAAGTCCTTGGTACAAGACTAAAGCCATGAGTGAAGTAACTAATTACTGGGGCTGTGATTCTGCTACCTTGGTCACAGCACTGTAGACCAAAGCAACTGACTTTGCTGAAGAGAAAAATACCAGGAGTTGGGCAGTTACCGCTGGGGTTGAAAGCAGCAGCAGTGTAGTTCTTGGCCCTTGCCCTATACCCTTTTGAGCATCAAACTTGGATCTACAGGGCCTTTACTACACTTTCCTTCAGCTCATGCTCAGCCTGTCTCTTTTAGGACAGGAAAATTCAGTTCATGATAGCATTTGCTGGCACCTTCTTTCCTAGAAAGAGGCAAGGGTAATTGTGAGAGCAACCAAGGAACTCTGGGATATCTGGATCCATAAAGCATTTGCAAAAATTTTCTAAAGGGAAAGTTTTCTACTCTGTCTGCTCATTATAAGTGAGATATTTTTGTAAGCATTTGTTTGGTGTACCATTCTTCTACATTTCTTTGCTAATAAAATGGTTGTCATTCTTTAATCCTTTAATCTCAAGCAGTCTGGTGTATAAAAGAAAAAAAAAAGGAAAAAAAAATAAAAGAAAAATTTATCTGCTAGAAGTATTTTGCTATTTTAAACCAAGATCGTAGAGCACTGTTATCGGCTGAATCTATTAATTTCACTTTTATTATGTCAGCCTACCCAAACCTGTTTTTTTACTTATTGAGTTTTCCTATTCATCAGTCAATTCTTTCTAAATGTTGGCAATTTCTGTCTACCAGTGGAACAATAGCACTGTTTTTTCTATAACGAAGAACTGTGTCTCTATCACAGATCACAGGATGTCAGGGGTTGGAAGGGACCTTGGAGATCTTCGAGTCCAATCCCCCTGCCAGAGCAGGACCATATAATCCAGCACAGGTCACACAGGAACGCAGCCAGGCGGGTTTTGAAAATCTCCA